>OX101794.1:14322115-14389615 GCA_944452715.1 Ophion slaviceki | reverse complement strand
CACCATACGTCAAACTTAAAACGCGTTTTTTTCGAAACACCGTTTGCAAAGTCGGTGGACATGATATCTCGAGGACCACTTGATGGATCGTTTCCAAATTTACAGGAGATACGATGAGAAAGATTTAAAGGTCAATGACGATTTCACTTTTTGTAAATCGATCTTCATTTTTTAATAGTTACGTAAAAGTGACGACTTTTTAGATAGATGTTGTTTGCTTGAGTTTCAACTCGTCGCCACGTTCTTAAAAAGAATGATTGAGGAAATTGACGATCGTCAACGACTCGTTTTTATTGTTAACTTGAGTAAGCTTTTTGATTTTTCGATTTCAAATAGACCGTTTGGGCTGGAGAGTGTCCACTGCCAAATCTTGCGAAACAAATTTCATCATCTGCGGTCCGCCATGTTATTGTTGTTTGCCTGTATTTTTTCGATTTAAAAAAATCGCTTCTTTTCAACAACCGTTCCCAAAAAAATCGGAATTTCGCGTTTTTTCGGGCCTCTAGGTAGATGGAGTCGGTTGTGTTTGCCAATAGAATGGGTTTTCTCATAGCTTCAGTTACTAATTGTGTACTTCATGTTTATTTTGCCCGTTAGTGTTTCCTGTTTTGTGCCAAATACGCGATAAAACGGGAAATATGCCACTTATTTTCTAGTTCCTATTAGGTAAGTAAATTCATTGATCAAACTCAAAAGTTCAAATTAATATAATAAAGACGAATATAAATATTGTTTCTAATTTTGAAGTTTATTAATAAATAAACTTTATTTCCTACCTATGAATATTTTTGTCTCAAGTATCCCATTTTACCCCACCGTTCCCTACATACACACGAAAAAAAAATACTTCGAACTCGTATTTATTGGCTACCAGCACATTTAGCAGTTTTCAGGGCGGTCCTAAAATTATTTTCCTTCCTATAATATGCTCACCCGACCCTTAAGTGGCTTTTTTGCAGTCGAACGTTTTCAAAATCACCTCTCTCCACATGTATACCGCAAAGTTCTAAATATCGGAACGATCTGTCAGCGAACAATTACGAGAGGATCGACGCAGAGTCCTGGACGAAAATAAAATCGCATACAGCTCGTGCCTGACGCGAATAAATAAAAAAAACTATTCGCAAACTCAATTTCCAAGTGAAATTGAACAATCTCACTCTGGAAATTATTAATTACGAACTTACGTAGGAAAATATTGAATATCGCAGAAGTAAACTTTCACCGTGAATTTAATGGCATTCCAGAATCAGAAGGGCCCATACATTTTTTCCCCACTATCTCGTAGCTGTTTTATAAAAGTAAATGAATTTCGTAACTTCTTGAAATTCTTTTTACGGTGCTCGTAAAAGATTTCGCCGCTCCGAACTGACTCGCATTCGGCGCACGAGGAACAATCGCTTTTTTAATCGCCGCATTGAAGTACGGTTCCTAATTGATAATAAAATTTGCAACGATTAAGACTTGCACCCGCGGCGTCCGCGGAGGAAGTATCTCAATGAGGGTTTCTTGATGCCGCATAAAAATAACGAACCGTTTCTCGTCCGCTGAGCGGCGGTGTGCATGAATTCCTTGCTAATTTTTCACTATCAAAGAAATTATATACAGAGGTAAAAATCAAGACAACTCACGAACAATAATAATTCCTACCTCCCCGATCGTCTCAGCTGTTCAAAAGGTCGTCATTATCGTTGAGAAGATTTTATCTCTGATTTACACTCGACTTAACCTCAATCCTCAACGTTTATTTCGCGGCATTGCCTTCACAAAATCTTTGTACCTGATGACAATGATGCTTCTCTTTCTCTCCAGCCGTGAGAGATGAAGTCAAGTTTTTTCCCTGAGTTTGAACGTTAACCCTCGACCTTGGACCTTTTTCAATCGAATCCAAAGTACACCCTTTTCACGAAATGTTTATACCTAATGTCAATGATGCTTTTCTCCCTCCGCACCAATGAGGGATGACATTAAGTATTTCTTTTTATTACCTGAGTTTGAACGTATAGCCTTGACCTTAGACCCTTTCCAGATGAACCCAACGTATACCCCAACGTATACACTTTTCACAAAATGTTTACAAATAATAAGAATGATGCTTTTCTCTCTCCTCATTCGTGAAAAATGGCATGAAGTATTTTTTCTAATTTCCCGTGTTTGAACGTTTACCTTCGACCTTAGGCCCTTCCTAATTGAGCCCTTTCTTATCACTTCCTACCCACACCCCGCTAAACTAACCTAACTTTTCGTTACGTCCAATGTCGTCTCAAGCTACACTGTACCGCACCGTCAAGGGCACGGGGAAACTGTGGAAAACCCATACCCAACTGCCCCAATCCACCACTCTCGGTGAGATAACATTCAGTACAAAAATGAGCACCCGACATCAGAATTTACGATCATTTCGACTGCAACGACAGGAAGAGAGATAGAGAACCTCGATATGCATAATAAAGCGTCGCTCCTGTATTTATCTTATCCTCTCAGCGAGTGACCGCGTTATCGCCATGTGCGTTAGTTATACGCCGCATTTCCCTGGATCGCTCCGATGCCCACCAATTCCCGTCCCGCTCTCAATTTTCCCGGGACTGCGACTGATTTATTCGATTTGGGGCCGTGCTTATCCGTCCGGTCGTAGCTGCAACTGTAACTCCGACGTACGACCGGATGGATATACGCGTCGACGTTATTAACGGCCGACAGGCTCAACCGAGATTTGACGATCAAATTTGCGAAAAAACGTCTTCTGTTTATCAATTGCCCAACAAAATATCATCACATTTCACATGGCTAGATGTGTAAACATCGCTAACAGAATTGTGTATTCTTGCTCCGATGCCCCTTCCCCGTTTTTCGCATAGTGGGGGTAGAATCGTAAGCTGGGTCCTAGTTGGTCGCAGTCTTCGAACCAGTCCCGCGCACTGCCACTACTCAAAGTCTATCTCGAAAAGGTTGCGTGTCAGATTTATACCGATGCTTATACTGCCGTCATATGGAAGAAGGTGGCGTAAAAAAAAACGAAAATGCGTTTTACTATACAGAACGATGGGAACTTTTGTACTAATTCCAACGGTACCAAAAACGCATTTTCGATTATTTTTTGTAGATGCCGCCTTATTCCATATGACGGCAGTATACACTTGTTTAGAAAACAGTGTCTTCTGTTTATCAATCGCCAAACAAGCTATCACATTTGACACGCCTAGATGTGTGAACATCACTAACAGAATTGTGTATTCTCGCTCCGATGCCCCTTCTCCATTTTTCGCATAGTGGGGGTAGAATTGTACGCTGGGACCTGATTGGTCGCAGTCTTGGAGCCACCCCCGCGCATTGCCACTACCCAAAGTCTATTACGTAAAGCTTGCGTGCCAGATTTATACCGACGCTTATATATTTGTGTGGGTGTTTGAGTCTACTGGTTATCAATGGTCAAACCATGTACCATCACATTTCACACGCCTAAATGTGTAGTCATTCCTATCAGATATGTGTATTCTTACTCCAATGCCCCTTCTCCATTTTTCGCATAGTGGGGGTAGAATCGTAAGCTGGGACCTGATTGGTCGCAGTCTTGGAGCAACCTCCGCGCATCGCCTCTACCCAAGTCTACGTAAACGTTGTCTAACTGTAGTTTAGATGTCTAGATGTATAATTATTGCTAACGAAATTGTGTATTCTTGCTCCGATGCCCCTTCTCCATTTTTCGCATAGTGGGGGTAGAATCGTAAGCTGGGACCCGATTGGTCGCAGTCTTGGAGCAACCTCCGCGCATCGCCACTACCCAAGTCTATCACGTAAACGTTGTCTAACGGATTTATACCGACACTTATACACTTGGGTAAGCGTTTGAGTCTTCTGTTTATAAATTTCCAAACAAAGTATCATCACCATTCACACGTCTAGATGTATAATTATTGCTAACGAAATTGTGTATTCTTGCTCCGATGCCCCTTCTCCATTTTTCGCATAGTGGGGGTAGAATCGTAAGCTGGGACCTGATTGGTCGCAGTCTTGGAGCAATCTCCGCGCATCGCCACTACCCAAAGTCTATCACGTGAAGGTTGCAACGTCGGATTTATGCCTCGCACTCGCGTGGGTGTTTGGAGTGTACCACATCACTCGAAAGGAGACACCCGCTACATATTGCAAGCTCGTCGCTTCTGCTGTGCCTGATTCCACTTATGCGGCTACTCTTTTCTTATGCCGACGCAATATGACGCCCATCCTAGCTATGACAAAACCGCTTGCGACTTTCGCCTACAAACTGTTGCGTTATTTTATGCATGGAAAGATACCGTATGCGCGTGACAGGTCGCGCTGGCCGCGACTCTCCTCGGCGTTCTATAATCGAATTTGCATTTTAAGCCGCTTCTCGCACCCCTCTGCGTCGTTGCTTATGCACGCGTATACAGAGCGCCTGCACTTCACGAGGACCACAATTTCTGGGCGACGTATCGTCGTTCTCACTCTCGTGTATAGATACGACCTGGAATTGTGATAGCGACTAACTGACTCGTCTCCTCGCGGGTTCTCATGCAGTGCACACACTTTCGCATGCATACGTCTCACCGGACGGATGATGACACGCTTCATGAATTTTTAACCCCAGCCTATTGTTTCGTTCCGGTTTCCTTTCCGTAATACATTGTTGCGCCTGGTTGTAAAAATATCGGAAAATCAATCGCTGTTGGCGATTGGCTGTTCACGCGACGACGAAGAAGTAGAAACGGCAGCGTTGGCCTGAGCCGGTACACGGATGGGTGACCGAGAGTATTTCGACGCTGCTTACGAAAAGTATCACGACTCAAAGTTCTTACGAAAACTAGCATCATTATGGTTTCGCCACGGAAACTAGCACCCATATTCACTGCGAAAACCGGCATGTGTCAGCTGTCACCGCGAAAACTAGCTTGTTTGATTTTTATTGTAAAAACTAGTGTAAAAGGAGTAAGTTTAAAACCTTAAGGATCTCATTGCTCGTACAGTGTAACCAAAAAGAGTTTTGGCAAAAATTTTAAGTCCTTCGTGCTCGGGTAAAAATCTGGGAAAATAAACCATTAGTATTTTTTTTAATATGACAATTTTTTGCGTAATAACATTTTAATTTTATACTCGTTGCTTTTATTAACATTTTGATAATAATTGTTAATTAAAATCGATAGTAGTAAATTTTATAAAAAAATTATATCGAAATTGTAAATATAATGAAATATTTATTGTGATTTTCTATTGAAAAAAGATAACGCTATTGAAAATATCATTCAACAAATTTACTGTAATCTTACAGATGGTTATCGTTGAATACGTTTTAAAAATCTTGCTGATGTTCGATTGGAATCAAACCTCGGTCAAGCATGGCCTGTAAATCTTTTTTTTCTTGGTGCAAGAGGCATTTTTTTATGTGACGTCAGTTTTAATTGGAACATTCGAACATCATCCATGTTTTTGTTTTTTTTAAGATTTTCATCTCTCGTCCTTCTTGGTAAAAATTATATTTAACGTGGATTTTATCGACGTAAGGTTGAATGGATATTTCCCGAATCCTTGCAATTTTAATCCAATTAAAATCTTTTGAGAGGTCTGGAAAATCGTAAGTTTCCGATTGCGGTCAAAGGAATCGGAGTAAAAAAATAGAGACGAGGCGCAAAAAAGCATGGAAGAAAAGTCGGAAAAAATTCCAGTTTTACCCAGGTAGAAATTGTGTTTGGAATCCTATAGGATTCCCTTACTTCTCCCTACTCCCTGATAGGGATCCAACGGGACACCCCATTGGATCCCTATCAGGAAACGTCACGCTCGTACATTGGATTCCAAGAGGGACTCCCCATCGGGATCCAAAAGGGATTCCCATCGGGATCCAAAAGGGATTCCCATCGGGATCCAGTAGGGATTCCTATCGGGATTCCTTAGGGATTCCATAACGATTCCCTATTAGGATCCAATAGGGATTTCCCATCGGAATCCAATGTAAGAATCTTAAAGCTTCCCCACAGTATTGAACGGAATCCGATACGATGCTTGATCAATCATATCGCATTCTGTAAGCCCAAAATGCTACAAAAAATAAAAGCATCGATACACTAAAGAGATCAATTTATTATTTACAAAGGAGTACATATCGAATACCACAATATACTTATTTTGTTTTTTTTAATTGTTTACCCATACTGAATATTTATAGTGCTTTGTATAGTATTCTTCGAATACTTATATCTTATATCTATATCTTCGAGTACTTTTTATGCTGTAACGTAGTTTTTATACACTTTTTATACTATTATTAAGCAAAAATACTTGTGCAGTTATGGGCGAGGTATTCTTTGAATCCAAAGCAAATTTTTATGCGCACAAGTATTAAAAATTCAAAAAGTGTGCATATTAAAATTTATAACAAGTTTTTTTATTCGTATAAAAAATACTAGCCCATAACAAACTATAAATATACAATATGGGTAAGCACTAAAGTAAAGAAGTTACTAAAGAATATAATTATATATTGTAGTATTCGATATTTTAAGGCATGGTTTTTTTAAATGTTGCGCGCCGCGCTTCCGACCATTGCCGTGCACGCTACTGCCGCGCAGGCGCGAGAGTATATAGAGCACGACCGGGCAGTACGCAGTCGCGGCATTTCGAGAGACATCCTCGGGAATTTCGCAGTCTGAAAACTCTTCTTTGTTATCGAATAAACATTCTTTCTTGTTCATTTCTTAATGAACTTACCTAACTTCTTAATGAACTAAATCTTAAGTCCACAGGGCTACGGTCTTCATCTGACAACCATAAGATTGCAACAAAATTCCTCCCTACATTGTGCCCTTTTAAAATTTTTTTTTAGGAATTCCTTAGCATTGCCACATCAGATCCCGGTGAGAAATCCTAACGTGCGGTGTCCCTAACAAATTCCTAGAAACACGTTGGTGCATCTTGAAACACCCAAGCAAATCTGTGCACGGGACCATCAAAGAATAATTTTTTACAGAGCGTCGCGAAATCCCATTTTATATAATTTCAAGTAAAAAATTCTCAAACCACGTTAATCTGGAAACAGCCCAGGATCCATTTGGATTCCAATATGGTCTCCCTACCTGGGGTGTCCATATCAAATCCCCATAAGGATCTGGTAGAACCTGGGGAGTCCCCAACAAATCTATTAGGATTCCAGTGTGGACTCCTTACTTGGGGCGTCCCTATCAAATCCCCATAGGGATCTGGTAGGATCTGGGGAGTCCCCAAAAAATTTCTGCATGGGTACTGAAACATGTTCATTTTCGCGGTGAATATCGAAATCTGCTTCTTTTCGTGGCGAAAACCGAAACTTGCTAGTTTTCGTGTCGGAAGCCGAAACACGCTAGTTTTTGCGGTGGTATCAAACGTGCTTATTTTCGTAAGAATTCTGAATCATGCTATTTTTCTTAAGCAGCGTCGAGTTTTCCGCAGTTTCCCTGTGCCGTCGTGCGACACGCGAGTGAAACAGTCGGAAAAGTCCGAAAGGGCGAACAGCGGGACACTGATGAAATGAGGGCGAAATCGACAGCAAGTTGGACGAATTCCGATGATCATCACGAATTTTGTCACTTTATTTTCACGACGAAAATAATGAACGTACAATTTTGACTTTTATGATCGTACCACAAAATATCTTTCTCGATATTGCTAGTGCGGAAAGTATTCCTCGGGGATTCGGAGAAACTTTTTAATCAAAGAATATTTGCGGAATTGTTCCTCTTTCCGATGTGTCGGTGTATGCAATCGATCGGGAAAACAAAACGCCTTTCAACGTGATCGGAACTCTTCGAAGCTTTGGAAAGCTCGTCGACTTGTTTTTCACGGTATTCCCTTTCGACACGGATCGTTCTGCCACCCTCCGTTATTCCCTGAGGATTTTTTTTGTCTCAAGAAGGAGCAATTCGCCCGAGGGTCAGTAAAGAGGACGAAAAGCGTTAGCGAACGGTGGACTCGTGCTTGTGCAATATTTACAAGCAATATGCACTCCCGGAGTGTTTACTTTTCCGCACTTTCCTTTTATAAAGCACTTCGCTTTCGAATATCCGACTCTATGCGTTATTACACAAGATCGCAGCACGGACTTTTCAGCTTCCTTCCTGTCTCGTATTTTTTTTCTTTCACTCCCGGAGAATTGACGCCGCGTCGACTGGTGAAAGAGCTCGCGGCTCTTCTCTGGGGCAATTACCTTCGTGACTTTTTCAGAATCGCGAGGTAAATTCTTTTGTGCTACGGTCATGGAATAACGAGCAATAAACAATTTTACTTCGGTGTGTCCTGGATTATTTCTTCCTATGTACATTCTGGTTATTTTTAACTATCCTCTCTTTTACTTCCACCGTGATTTTCGCATTCCGGGTCTGTGGTTTTGCATTTTCTGCTGGATTAATGGTCGTCGTTCCGCTTCCGCTTCAATACCCCAAGGTATCTGCCTGACAATGTACGTCAATAAACTAGTGAGTTTCGGGTTTTCATATAAATACATTTTTGTTTGCGTGTATCCAATTTTATTGATGGAATATCAATTCGATGATTTCCATAATACGAAAATAAAAACCGTGGTTTTTTTCGGTATTCGGATTTGGTTTATTTTTACATCGAATGATAATTTAATATTACTATTTAATAATAGATATATAATGAAGATAAAATATTTTTATTATATTTCGTAGAAAAATTCAATTCAATAATTTAATTTAATATTATTAAATTTAATAATTTTATTCAATATCATGAAATTGTATCATTCGACTTAATATTATTAAATTCAATAATTTGAGTTAATATCATTAAGTTCAATCATTTAATATAATATTGTGAAATTTAATGATTTAATTAAATATTTTATAATAATACTTTGTCTTTTTTTCATTTTTTTTCTTCTTCATTATAAGATTTAATAAAATAATTTTCAAACTAAACCTACACACTCGTAAAAACAGACGGATTGTCCGGATAACAATTCTAATATAGAACACGTTTAAAATTAGAACATAAAGAACTTTGAAGATTTTTTTTGTAATAGTGAATATTCGTGCAAAGACGAACTTCTCGAGGCTTTTGTGAATCCATTAAAAACACCCTTGCAGCATTTTCATTTACACGAGGCGATTATATTGGCATTATGAATAGCCGCACCGACTCTTGCACGAGGAAGTATCATGATAAATAAGCTGCAAGAGTTTACGTAAATATGTAACGAACGTTACATATATAGAGGTGAACTTATGTAGTTCTTGTGGAGCATCCAGTGCGAATTATGGAACGCGGATAAACGAATGCAAAATTTATTTACGGCTGCGACGATGGTCGGTATCCAGGGCTCGCTATACTCTTCGGTAAACAGCTGAGCGCTCTAACTACGTATATATATATATATATATATATATATATATATATATATATATATATATATATAAACCACCCCCAGGCCGCGATTTAATCATGTAACTTGTTTATGCGTCAGATATAGAGCTCGTTACCGTCACGACAGGGCCGCCATGCCGAGTCTGATAAAAACGTAACGACAAAACGGCGGCTGTCGTCAAAAATGCACGAGAGCGGTGAGAAAAAACTTTTTTCTTGTTTAACTTCGGTGAAGCGGAAAACCTAATAAAATTATATAATTAATTTTTTTTCAGTGAATTAGAATATAAAATGAAATAACGGAATTTTTCATTAAATTATATGATCAGATTCGTTCTCAAATTGAATTATAATAATTGATCATTTTTCGGATACGGTTCCGAAAATCCCAAATCTCCGATCGAACTGAAATTTTGCACAAACCTTCCTTTTAATATTTTAAGACAACCCCTGAAGGGATTTTTGGCAACGCGCGATAGTTTTCAAGATATTAAATTTTTGATTTTTTTTTAACGCCCGCCGACTGGATCTATGTTTGCTACGTCACCGTTCATACCTATATATTTTATAGCGCTCTCCGTTTTGTCCAAACAAAATATCCAAACAAACCTAAACTAACCCAAACCTAAACCCAAGCCCAAAAACTATTGCGCGTCGCCAAAAATCCCTTTCGGGGTTGTCTTAAAATATTAAAAAGTAGGTCTGTGCAAAATTTCAGCTCGACGGGGGTTGGGAGTTTTTGGAACCTTACCTTATTTTTCTTCTCAGTTTTATTTAAGTAATTTTTCTTTTTCACCATTTAATTTAATGAAATATTTTTCAAAATGATCTCATGATTGAATCGCGCGTACTTTTGGTTTGTGTTTCCTGTGAATTTAAGGTAGAACGAGCGCGCGCTCTTGGTTTCTATATATTTTGTTCAAATTTTAACCAGACTTTGTGCATATCATTATGCATGTTTGAGTGAAATTTCAGAACAGTCAACTATTTAGATTGGGAGACAATGGGTTTTAAAATTGCAACTTTTATAATTCGTCGTACCATTCTATTGTGTTTATAAATTTTGACAAAAATTATGTTTAGATAGCAAACTAGTTAGAGAAAGATTGAAAAAATTTGGATTGCCTTTACTATTCAGTTTTGCTAAAAGCTCACTAACGACAGCATAATTCTTCGTAAACGATATTTGTCCCATGTAATAAGATGCCATATGGCAACCCGGCAGAACAGTATTGTTCAATATTATGAGAAAAAAAAATTATCGTGTTCCTAAAGTTAAAAACTTTTATCATAAAAATGTGCCTTACAAATATTAATATTTTATATTGTTTATGTTTCCTTTCATTAACAAATAAAAGTGTTGGTTAATTCTTAACTGAATAGAAAATTTTGTTCGATTTAAAATTACTATCAAAAAAAAATTTGTGTTGCAGTATTATTTTAAATATGCCACGCAAGCTCACGTCATTGGATTTTTCTCGAGAAACGATTTTTCTCGACCTGGCCAGAATAATAACTCTAGCTATAATTGTCCGATTTTCAATAAAAAAAAACAAACTTTCGTCATTGCAGTAGCTATCGTTGTACATAGCAGTTTTTTTTATTTGGTATTTTTTAAACCCCGAATATAAATAAACATTTTGCCAAAATTACATTTTTAACCACCCGCCATTTTGTGTTTTTTTGGTCGGAAAATGGTACGTACAACGAGAACTCCATTAATATTGATTATAAAACGTTTTTATTTTTATTTTTCGTATCAACCATTGTCAAGTTATCGATCCGGCCGTTGATCCACATTTTTTATACAGAGGATCCATTATACCTCAATAACGTTGTCAATTTTTAATTTTTGAATATAAAAATTTCCACAAAACAAGTTCAATGTATGCTCAATAACATACCTTTTTTCCAAATTCCAAAACAATAATCTAGTAGACAAAAAAATCGGAAAAATGACCTTTTTCGGCGCGACACAGTGGTGTCCTCCCTTAATGTTGATACCATTTCTTTGTGTAGCTAACTACGCATGACTGAAACAAACTTCGGAACCCTTGAATCGATTTTGATGCGGGGTTCATCAGCATGTAAAGATATGTCCCAGAAAGGGCTTGGGCTACACATCATGGCATCGAAATTAAATGTTGGGACTTTTACGTTTACGTAATAATGTTTTGCATGTTATCATTTAATAGGTAAGCACGTTCGAAGGTTTGTCGTATTTTTTGGACACAACATTTTTAATACTTTGATGCATTTCATTCTGCTCTCACAATTGGTAAATATGGCCCTTTCGAAAATGACACCATTACTACAGCTAATATACAATTTAAATATATAGTATATTAGCTGTAGTACTTGTGTCATTTTCGAAAGGGCCATATTTACCAATTGTGAGAGCAGAATGAAATGCATTGAAGTAGGTATTAAAAATTTGATTAAAATTGGAATTAATTTGAATTATGATCATTTGATTATGATAATTGATAAAATTGATGATAATTTGATTAAAATTTATATTGCACATTTGAAATATATATATATATATATATACACAGGGTGTCCCTCTTATCTCTGCCACCCGAAATAACTCGGTAATTATCAACGTCACAAAGAAATGTTCTGGACAAAAGTTGTACGGTGTGAAGGGGGGCATCAAATACGACCAATTTTTTTTTCATTCCGGTGGTGGCGCTGACGCACAGTGAAGGTCACCTCCACTTTTTATAATGGAATGGTACATTTTTTTTCAACCATCTTGTGGAGCACCTCTAGCCGCATGAAAAGAAATTAGGGGGTCAAGGTCGTTCAAGGTCATTCAAGGTTATCTATTAAAATGAGATATAAATCTAAATATCTCGGATCACTACCAAATATTTGGTAATGATCCGAGATATTTAGATTTGTATCATCGATACCGACCTTGAATGACCTTGAACGACTTTGACCCCCTAATGTTTTTTATGCGGCTTGAGGTGCTCCACAAGATGATTGAAAAAATGTACCATTCCATTTAAAAAAGTGGAGCTGACCATCACTGTGGGTCATACATCCACCGAAAACAAATTGGTCGCATTTGTTGGCCCACTTCACACCGTACAACTTTTGTCTGGAACATTTTTTTGTGACGTCGATGATTACCGAGTTATTTCGGGTGGCAGAGATAAGAGGGACACCCTGTATGTGTGTGTGTGTGTATGTATATATATATATATATATATTTCGATGTACAAATTGGCCGACTACTCGAAACTTCTCGGAACAGCTTTTTTCCAATTGGCATGACAATAACTTCAACAATTTTCACTCGATTTACTTCAAATTTAAAAGTTATGTCCCTAATTGCATTTCGCAGAGAAGTACGTATGGAATTTCTGATTAATCAAAATTTTTCATTGTATGAGCAGTTTATGAGCAGTTATAACGAAATTTTTCACTGAAAATTCATTTCTTAAGTTCAAATACCTACAACTTTTGAATAAAACAATATTTTTTAAATTCCGTAGGTAGTTTTCTAGGTATTCTAATGTAGATTGACGAGAATTTTTGTTTTTTGTTCCAGGTAAAAAATTGTGGATGCTAAATGTCACGCCGCGGAATGCCTAAAAAAAAGATAACGAAAGAAAATATTAGCAGTCGACCATTTTGTACATCGTAAAAAAATATATATATTTTCTAACAGCTTGATATTCATACTAAATAGATGTATAATTAATTTTATGAGTGAATAACTTTTTCATACGAATAAAATTGTTTAATTCGCACATGATTTTATACCCGTTACTGTGGCCTAATGCCTTAATGAAATTAGTCCGCAACTATGTCAAAATGTTATTGAAAATTTCGTCAAAAGAGTGATCGTTTGCAAGCAGCGACGAGGCGGCCATTTATCGGATATTGTGCTCCGCCCATAACCTCCATGTTTGTACCTTATATTTATATAAAAATATTCCTACTCTTGAAATAAAAAATACGTTTTATTAATGAATTATAATGTCAGGTCATTTTGAAACACCCTTTATATACCTTTTTGCAACGAAAGAGATTTGACGAAACCTGCGTGTTTCAAGCATCGAGGATCTCCGGATGGGAGCTTAAAACAAGGCAATCGGATTACAGAAAAGTCCATGAGTGTTTTTGAATATGACTGCGAGCCTGCACTGAGTATTATGAATATGCCAGTTAAAAAGTTTTGCATATGTGGTACGTATGCGTGTCTGTGTGTTCTAGAGCCGGATCTCGTTCCACTTTGGCTTTGGGGACACTGGGCTTCTATCTGAACGATGCCTCCTCCACTTTTCTACCTCTTTCCGTCTTCCCGTCGCGCATCAGCAAGTCTGCCCTGGCCATGAGACAAAAAGTGTCACAGATGCAAAGCCGCAAAAGCTGTCGCGACGTCCTAACGAAGTTGAGCTCGAGCTAAAAAAGCTTTCGTTCGCAAATGTCCACTTTTCGGAAAAACACATAAAATCGATTAAACGTCCGAAAAAATCTTGTGGGGAATATGATGAAGCTGTTGAAGTATTCCTCTCGCGAATCCGAATATTTAACAATTTACTGACTTTCGTATATAATCAAGTAAAAATACATTCCAGTAGATTGGTAAAGTTCCAAGCCGAATTACCGAATTTTTAATGAAAATTTTAATGATAAAAATTAGAAAAATGTGTCTAGCAGGTCGAGCTAAAAAATCTTTCGTTCGCCAATGTCCACTTTTCGGAAAAACACATAAAATCGATTAAACGTCCGAAAAAATCTTGTGGGGAATATGATGAAGCTGTTAAAATATTTCTCTCGCGAATGTGAATATTTAACAATTTACTGATTCTCGTATATAATGAAGTAAAAATACTTTTCAGTAGATTGGTGAAGTTCCAAGCCGAATTACCGAATTTTTAACGAAAATATTAATGATAAAACTTAAAAAAATGTGTCTAGCAGACGAATTTTCGTAGCCGCGACTTTTCAGAGAAAATGTCTGAATCTAGCAAATTTGCGCGATTTTTTTATTCCAGTTTATAGCTGGAAATAATAATTGATTTTGACTTATTTTTATTAAGCGCCACCGTAATTTGCCAATGATGCAGAAGGGCCCGCCTTATACCCCAAAAAATACGACCCTCCGCGAGGGGAATACCTTAAGGGGGAAATTCCTTTAGATGCCCGAAAATGAGTAATTTTTCATGAATTTTTTTAAAGGTCATAAAATAATCACATTATTAAAAAATTTTGACTTTATCTTATTACAACTTTCAAGTGTTAAAAACATGTTTTTCTTTTTTAAACAAAACAAAATGGCGGCTTGATATTTTTCAAACAACAATGATAATTATTATTATTATCCGTAAATAACACAAAATATTAACTCGTACAAAATTTTCACTGTACTTAGATTTACAGATTTTTTTTCAATCACTTTAATCAATGCAGAACAATTTAATTCGAAACGCTTTGATCCCCATGAATAGTTCTCGAACAACAGCTATTGTGTATAATCTCAAAGATTTTTGAAACGTCACCATATTTTTCTCCATCGCTTTTTTAAATTTATTTTCTCACGGAAAATTATGTCCACTTGTTTACCTACCCAATTAAATTTCATGTTATAAAAATAAAATTATCCTCCCCTAATATTTTCAGTTCGAAACACTAAGTTCCAGTAGACGGAGGACATTTTTCGGAAGAATTTTCTAGCATTTTTCTCTCTGTCGGAAGTGTCGGCTTGTGTAATCGATCGGAAAAACAATATATGTTACAGCGTGACCGGAACTCTTCGCAGCTATCGAACAAGGTTCAGCGGCTTCGACACTTTATCTGCAAGGCGATCTTTTCTGCTTGAAAGCTTCTTTCTTTTTTTACTTCAATTTACGGTCTTACCGCTTCCAGAAGTTGGCGTGTCTCTTTAATCTGAAAATCTTGTCGCCACTAGAACCGTCATTAGTGAAACTCATACATATACATATATAAATAAATAAAATATATAAAATATATATAAAAATCTATATTTATAAAATCCATAAAATGTGGCGGTTATTTATATAAATATAATTATCAAATTTGTAGTGTATATAATTATTTTTCGCTTATATATATACATATATATATATGTACATATATACCCAAACAGATAGTTATATACATTATAAATTCGATAATTATATTTTTATAAATAACCGCCACATTTTATATAATGATAAAATTTTATATATTTTATTTCATTACATAAATATACAACTTTATGTATTTTATATCTCAGCACGTCGTACGCCATCAAACGTACTTGTGTCTACGACAAAAGCTGTGATAACCGACCATCGGCTATATGTAGACAATGGTAATAAACTTATACGATATATATATATATATATATATATATATATATATATATATATATATATATATATATATATATATATATGGAGCACATTAATCGCTGGGTCACACTCTCGAAACTCGTCAGCGCTTCAATTACCCCTCTTATTCAGGTCAACGTGCGAGAGGCATGCTACAAACCACAGAGGTCTGGATTCGTCGCGTTGTACCAAAAGTCAAGTGCGATATCTCGTGATTCACGTGATTAAGCAAATTCTATTAATCTGCTCACGTAATCTGTGCTCGGTTCGCTAGGCGTCTCTTTCTTTTCGATATCTACCGACGTTTATCACAAAGTGGATCGTGATCTTTTTCGTACCTCTGGAATTTAGCACACGATTTTTTTTTATCAGAATGTCATTCTGATAAAAAGGGGTCCGATCGGTCGGAAAATTGGGTTTGCATGGTGAGGGAACATTGGTATTCGTCGGATTGGGAATTAAAAAAAAATCGATTTTATTTGCACGTTTTCGAAGTATTCAAGAATACATGAACAAATGTTCAAGCTGAAACATTGAAAATTGACCAAGTCACAGACGATTTACAAGGAAAGGTTGCGAGGGACATTTCTCTGATTTCGATGAAATTTGGCATGCTTGTAGAATGGGTAAAAATAGGCGACACGAATTTTTTTTATATTTGTGGAACCCGATTTTGAAGGGGTAAAACGCACTCTCAAAAATAGGGGTATTTTTCGTTTTTTGTCGATAACGTTATCGTTCCCATCTCCAATGTATAGTGCACGAAAAAATAAACATTGTTGCAATTTGTAATTTTTTCAAATCTCGTACCGTTAAAATATTATCGACGAAAAACGAAAAACACTCAAATTTTTAAGGGTCCGTTTCAACCCTTAAAAATCGGGATCCATTCTACAAGCATGAAAAATTTAATCAAAATTGGAGAGATCGTCCTCGCATTTAGTGAGAGCAGATAGCGCAACGATTTGCGTGCACTAAAACTTTCAATCGCGTTCCTCTCGGCCTGGTCAGAATCATAATTCTAGCTAAAATTGTCTGATTATCCATTAAAAATACCAACATTTCCGTAATTGCAGTAACTATCGTTGTACGTAGACATTTTTTTAATTTAGTATTTTTTAAGCCTCCAGATGTAAGTAAAAATTTCGCCAAAATCACATTTTTTTTAACACCCGCTATTTTATGATTTTTTTTTAAATAATGGCTACGTACAGCCAGAACTGGATTTATATAGATTATAAAACTTTTTTATTTTTATTTTTCGGACCAACCATTGTCATGTTATCGACCCGGCCGTTGGGCCTCATTTTTTATACAGAGGCCCTATTATACCTCAATAGCGTTGTTAATTTTTAACTTTTTCAAATGAAAAATTACAGGGAATAAGTTCAATGTATGCTTAATATCATACATTCTTTCCAAATCCCATATACTTTTTTTTGGCCCATCACGGCGATTAATAAAATAATTGTTGATTAGTACACAGCTTGAGTTTTGCATTTCTCAGCTTTGTGATACGTCAGTGTGATTACAATAATAAGAACCCATATTAAGTTTGATTTATGTTCCTCACGCAGCTCGAATCGATTAAAGTTTGAAGAAAAAAACATTTTTTTAAAAATTTAATCGACGACTGCTTCCGGTTTAAAAAATCGCCACGAGTTTTTCCAAAAGTTTTGCGGGTAGAGTACTATAAACGTCATTGTTTAAGCCAACATTACTCGTTGGTTGAAAAATAGAATTGGGATGCTAACCTTATCTCTGATCTCCTGTCGCATCTTCTCACGTTCCTCTTCCATCTTGCGATGCTTCTCTTTCCTCCTGTCCTCGGCTTCTTTGATGGCCTCCTGTCGTTCCCTCTCGGCCTCCTCCTCCTTCTCCTTGTCATCTTCGTCGCCACCCTCTCCACCTACCGCACCTGTGAAGCGAAAAATTGCATTTTCCAGATACGTCGCTTTTCCACTGCATATATGGATAACAGAGATCCCATGTGTACCCGGGTACACGTTCCTGGGTATGTGCACCCAACTATAACCACCGGGGTATGTGCGCCCAGCCCAAACCGCAACCTGGGCGTCGAATGTGTACATTCAATATCCAATTAGCATCAGCAATGGCTAACATTTAATATACAGACCGATTCAAATAATGATCGGAATACGCAATTGTCACGACTTCCCGAATATCAATATCGACCTTTCTCTTTGGGCCAGTCTCCAATTGTCGAGAAAATGTTACGTTTATTATTGCAAACAACTATGGCTTATTCTTTCGCGAAATCGTTCTCGGATAATATCTTTAATATTGTTATGTCACTCTCAATATTTTCATCGTAATTTATGAATTATGAATATTATTCAAAAATATTGTAAATATTCTCGTGATATCAATTTTTGTCGTAATTTATAGATTATAATTGTTATAAATAAATATTATATATATTATCGTGATATCGATTTTTCATTGTAATTTATGGATTATAAATAGTATAATTCAGCATTATAAATGTACTCGTGATATCAATTTATCATCGTTATTTTAGATTATAAATATTATAAATGAGTAGTATAAATATTCTCGTTACATAATTTTTTACATCGTAATTTATGGATTATGAATATTATCAAAAAATATTGTAAATATTCGCGTGATAACAATTTTTATCGCAGTTTATGGATTATCCATATTATAAATAAATATTATGAATATTCTCGTTATATACATTTTTTAATCGTAATTTACGGATTATTAATATTATAAATAAACATTCTCGTGATATCAATTTTTCATCGTAATTTATGTATTATCAATATTATAAATAAATATTGTTAATATTCTCGTAATATGAATTTTTTAAATCGTAATTTATGGAATATAAATATCATCAATATTTTCGTGATATTGTGCTCAAGTATCGTGACGTGAAAACGTCATTTTTCCATTGTCCGTAACATCATTCGAAATTTGACATGATGTAGAGGTCGTTGAGGCTCACGAGTAAGGTTTTGACCTCGAACTCTCAGGCACAAGGAGAGGATAAAATTCCCTGGGACTAGAAGTGCACGCTTGACGAGGCTCGTTCGGTTTTTGTCGATGAGAGCTTCGCAAACATCGAGGTGACAGCTTCGTATGAGCACTATACACCGTGGCGGTACAAACTATAGTAAAATCACTCGTGACATAATCAAGTGGCATATATAAAAATATTAAACGTCCTGTCAATCGTAATATTAGGTCAAACAGTTTACGTTTGGAGTGCAGTCGCATGGATAGTTGAGATCAATTCGAATTTCGTGTTCCTATTATGAATAGACCGCCAGTGACGTTACCTCACTATTTGTCAGTTTTTTAAAATAGAAGTGGTGAAGTTAGTAATTCATCAATGGTTTCATCCGCAATGGAGGTCCCAATTCTTGGGGATGAAGCACTATTTTGAAAATCAATTTCATCGATAATTTTCTTCTCTTGGAAAATGTAGATAAAGAGTGATTGAAGATTATGTCACGTAGCAATAGAAAAAGTTGTTGTCGGCCATAATTCAATCTTTAAAAAAATGTGAGTAAACAAAACCATTGAACTTGAAATTACAAATAAAAATGACGTCTTACAGTCTTTACGTGTTTACGTCTGAAAATTACAAATAAATATTACCCCCAAAATATTGCTCCATCCCAAAGAAGCTCCCAATTTTTGGGGATGAAGCAATATTTTTATAATCAATTTCATCGATAATTTTCTTCTCTTGGAAAATGTAGATAAAGAGCGATTAAAAAAGATTATTTCACGAGCAAGCAGCCAGCAATAGAAAAGCTATTTGTCAGCAAATAATGAATGTTTAAAAAATGTCAGTAAACAAAACTATTGAACTTAAAATAACAAATAAAAATTTCGTCTTCAATTTGAGTGAGATCATATTTTTTAATTGATGGGCGTTCCATTATTTAAATAAAAAGTCTTTATAGAATTTGATTTCTATTTTGTTTTGAGCATGCACTAGGGAAATTAATTCTGGACACTTAATACAAATCACCTTTTTATATATTCATGCAGAAAATGTATAGTCTGCTACGCCTAAACTGTAACGTGTTTATTTTTATCTACAATTTTTTCTATTTAATATTCGCCTTGATAAAAATTTGAAATATAAGTTATTAAAACGTGAAGATTATTAATAAAAGCGAAATTTAAAATAAGATTGAAGTGTGCATAATTGATTTCACTAGTGTATAACTAATTTTTTGTTTTCAAAGTCAATTCTTATGTATAAATTATGGACATCGTGTGATGTAATTTCAAAGTGGAATAAAGTAACTTTTCGACAGATGCCAGCTTATGCAACTAATGGTATGAAAAAATTATTAGAAAAATGTAACTTTCATGTAGATACGTAGCTTTCCAGCTCCAAACGTTTTTAATAATGCACAACGGAGATTACAAAGTTTGAGTTCCTCTCAAAAGAAAATCCTCTCAACTTGATGGATGAAAAATAAATGGTTTTCGCTTTTATCTCCCATATAGGGGGTGCAAGCTGTGAAGTGTGAAAATGGTGAAAGAAGAATATTCGGATCGATACACACGTACACATTTATATACGTGTGTGTTTACATATTCGAAAATTAGTCGACAGGGTGTATCCCGATAAATCACGACGTCGAAACTTATATTATTCTGCAGCACTAGCAGCTTAACGAAGTTTCATTGGCTTGTAGAAAGATTAAAGCTCCGGTGAACATTCTCGTTGCTTTCTCCATGTATAGGGAAGTTTATTATTTTCATTTTCGTTGAACTTTCCTCTATTTACTTCGCTCCTTCTTCATCAGTCCATCTACTTATAGTAAGGAAATATACCGGGTGTCCCAGAACTGAATGCGTTTCCTGAAATGGGGGGTTGGGGGTGAAATTCTGAGCCGATTCATATAAGCATGTGTGGGTCTCAGATCAACCCCTGAATTATTATTAACTTTTAAAGGCGGACGCACCTGATTCGTCCGCCTTTAAAAATTAATAATAATTCAGGGGTTGATCTGAGACCCACACATGCTTATATCAATCGACTCAGAATTTCACCCCCAACCCCCCATTTCAGGGAACGCATTCAGTTCTGGGACACCCTGTATATGGTTATATTACTGCAGAGAAGACCGAAATAAATTTCAGCGTATTTTATTCCGTTTTTAAGTTAATTTAGGAAAGTCTCCTCTTCCTGATTTGCACGACTGTGTCTGACCTTTTTTTCGATCGATTCGAATGAGTGTTAATTTTATTGTACTCGTGCTTCATTTCTCGGCCATTTCCCATCCACCCCGTACGTATCCTGGCCGTATACGACTACAAAGGAATCCTCGGGGTCGAGAGAACGAGCGAGCACAGATATGAGTGTTTGACATCGGAAAATCCACCCACGTCAAGGGAGAATTAATGTCTCTTTGCGGTTCTCAACCATCGTTGCCGAGTGGAGGAAGAGCAAAAAAAATGGTGTTCTTTTTCTTCTCTTATCGAGATTATACGCACACGGTGTACCTATCAGTTGTCACGTTTTTTTTCGCCGGATGAGTGACGGGTGTGTGGAGATATAAGGGATAAAGAGAAACGCGAGAATGATCTGTGAAAAACGGGCCCTCCGGCTGCCCCAGAGGAATTAATATTACTCTTGGTAT
The DNA here is from genome assembly GCA_944452715.1 of Ophion slaviceki. NCBI lineage: Eukaryota > Metazoa > Arthropoda > Insecta > Hymenoptera > Ichneumonidae > Ophion > Ophion slaviceki. Next base: position 14,368,233 of record OX101794.1, on the reverse strand, counting down.
TGTCTGTTACTCTTGCCTTGTATTTATTCCTTTTTTTCTCATTCGCGTTCTTTGCACTTCTCCCTTTCGTTCGCTCCGGCGAACTCAGCCCAGCGATGTTTCATCAGCATTCTGATAGCTTCAGTATATTCGGTATTATCGTTTTATAGATACTATTTTTCTTAAACGCAAAAAAAAATTATAATGAGAAGGTCAATTTTCTGTAGTTCCCTCATTTTTTATCCCTTCTTTTATTTCCCTATATTTTTTATACCAGAATGTAGTTAATTTACTTGTGAACGATGAGCAATACATTTTTGATTGCTGTGGAGCTCCGAAGTTGCTTCTGAATGGAAAGCACAATGGAAAGAATAAATAAAAAGCATTTAATTGCTTTTTATTCAGTGCTTTTAAGGAGAGATGTACACCTAGATGGTCGAACAACTAAATTTAGAAGCTATGAACATTCCGTCGACCGTAGAAAACCTACACTATGGGCCTGGTATCAATGATTCCATGTAAGTTGACAAATTTCATGATTTATTCATTCCCAAATTTTCAAACGCGTTTTTCTCAAAATCACGTTTTTCAAATCGGTACCCAACATTTCTCGAAAACGAATTAACCGATTGCCTTGAGGTTTTTTGTGGTTATTCTATACACCATTATCTAGTACTTGTCATAGGATTTTTTGTTCCGTTATTTAGTTTTTGTTTTATAGGCAAAATAATAACTAATTTTTGGCCCAAAAATCACTATTTATGTTCAAACGTCCGCCATTTTGTCATAAATCGATATTTTCAAAATCGGCTATGACAAGCACTAGATTATAGTATCTAATTTAATAATCTTTTTGGTTTTTTTTTCAGATGATTTTTGAAGAAACGCCAGTGGGTACCGTATACGCAGATTTTTTTACGACGCTCCAAGGATCATACAATATCCTTGTATATTTTTGATATTTTTAAATAAAGAAAATTAAACATATTTTTGAATGTATATACTTTTGGATACTTAAAACTCCAATCCAAAATTTCAAATAGTTTTCCTTGAAAAAATTCACAAAAATGTCCTTTTTTCCGGATACTAGGTGTATATCTCCCCTTAAACGCACAGCCTAAACCACTGAATATAGAAACGTAAAATTTGGACTGGAATTTGCTTTTATGGTGTAAACACCCACTAAGGCATTTGTGAAATTCAACCTCCAAAGGGGTAAAAGGGGTTGGTTAAAGCATTGTATGGAACATTTCATTCTATTGGGCCAATCGAATTGAAACTCGGTATACCTAATCTTTGTGGAAAATAATGAAACACGTGTTTCAGCATTTTTCGAAACAATCCCATTTAAGGGGTGAAAAAGGGTGTTGAAGTTTCTATGGAAAAAAATCCTCATAATCTACATATATATACATAAAAGGCAAAGTCCTGACTGACTGTCTGACTCATCATCGCCCAGCCTGAACCGCTAAATGTAGAATCGTGACAGTTGGAGGGCATGTTGATTTTATTACATGGGCACCATTGAAGAAGGGATTATTTCAAATACAGCCCTTAAGGGGAGAAAAAGGGTGGCAAAGTTTGTTTGGAAATTTGGAAAAAATCTGGTCGGATTCACTTGAAATTTGGTATTCGGGCTTCTTGACACAATTAATGAAACGTGTATTCCAGCGTTTTTAGAAATTCAACCCCTAAGGGGAAAAAGGGGGTGGCAAAGCTTGTATGGAAAATGAAAAAATCCTGGTAAGCAGATTTTATTGAAACTTAGTATTAATGCTCTTCAACACGATTAATAACTTACGTATATTAGCGTTTTTCGAAATTCAACCCTTAAACGAAAGGGGGTGGCAAAGTTTGTACTGAAAACAAATAAAATCGGGTCGAATTAACTTGAAACTTTGTATAGCTAGCTGCTTCTAGCCATAATTCATAAAAATCCAGCGTTTCTGGAAATTCAATCCTTAAGGGGAAAAGGGGGAGCAAAGTTTGTACGGTAAAAGAAATACGTCGTCAGATTTACTTGAAACTTAGTATTAATGCTCTTCAATACAATTCTACGTGTTCCTCGATGAACCATTTCAGGAGCACATTTCATTAAAAAATCAAACAGATTTCGTGGGGACCTTTTTTTAGTGATTAATCGAAGGTTTTTCTCACCGATAATTATTTTACATTTTGTAAACGATTCAAGGCCTAACTTGTTGTCAAAAGTCGATTTCTTTTAGAAGTCGCTATTTACTCAAAAATTATTATTTTGCTTATTCCTTCGATCAATTACAAGATAATCCATTATATTAACGAAATATTTTTGGTTTTTTCATTTTAGATGATCCATTCCAGAGATATCGTGCTCACCACAAGACGCCTTTTTTTAGAGGTTAAAATACAGTTAAAAGTTACCATTGTGTGTACAATTTTTTACGTGAATAGATTTAAGGCAGGATTCTACTTTGAAACTTTGAAAAAACATTTTTTTTTTACATTTTTCGAAAGTAAATATGTTCAAGAATGTTCGGTCAAAATTTTATGAAGTTCCAAGCAGTCTAACTATCCTTTTTCGCCTTTCGAACGCACCTACCTGAGCGCGCTATTGTGACTCACCAAAACTTTAAACGCGTTTTTCTCGAAACGACATTTTCAAGTACCGTGGTCGTGATAACTTAAAAAGTACTGAACCGATCCTTATGAAATTTGGAACACATATTCTATATGTGTGTACCAACCGACCTAACTACAATCAACTTAAAATTTTGATTAGAACTATTTATTTATTGCAAAAAAAGACCCAAAAAAACGCATTTTTTTTCGTATTTCAGCCGTCATTTTGTTAATTTTGCACGTATATAAAATATTCTAGTTAGGTCAGTTCCTGAAGACATACTGAACATGAAACTATTTGATTTTTTTGTTTCAGACCATCCGTCGGGAAGATTTCACGACCACGGCAACGGTACCTGCTTTTCGAGGCGTTGGCTTTAAACATATTTTACGTGTACAAAAAATGAATAAAATACATTAAAAATTTTTTTTTTATGTACTTAAAGAGTGTATTTATTGAACAGTTTAAACCCCATATCGATATCTTTAATAGTATTCTCAGAAAAAATTCACGAAAATAGCGTTTTTTTCATGGTTTCAAAGTAGAATCCTGCCTTAAAGGTCTTCTCAAGAAAAAATCTTGAAAAATCGATCTCTTTGGGCCTTCTGACAGTATATATCCCCTTAAGGATGATTCCTTTATTGAGGCAAATATCCTTGCAATTATCCAATTACCAAATTTCCAGGGAAGATTTACAACATGATGTACTGTCAAAATATATTGGTTTTGAAAAAAGTGATTTTACGATTCTTACAACTAGGCATAACCCCTTAACGTACAATGATACCGCCTCTGAAACATGCCTGAAATAGTTTAAATTCAAAGATAGTATTACTATCGAAACAAAGTACAGGCGAAAACAAATATTTGCAACAAACTAACGAGCACCGTCTGATCGGATCCAGCCCTGATCTACTGCGCATACATTTTTTTCTTCAAGCTGCCGCTGTCGACAACTGCATTACTTCGCCATTTCAGCATTCGCGCTCCTTTGATCCTCTGTATTCTCATAACTTGGGCACAAACTTCGTCGTATTATGTCGGTCGTCCATACACACGTACATTCGAAGTCACTGGAATGCCTCTTGCCATTGCCCAACGTTCAAACAATTCTGTCACTGGAGGTATATGCTCGTATTTTGGAAGATTACAAATTCTCGTAGAAGTTCCACCGAGTAGAAAAGCACTTCAGCCATAATACCCAGTACTCCCTGTTTTCAGTCGAACAAGTTCGCTTAATCCTTGGAGGACATTGAAATACTTCCGATAGACTCGAGCTTGTAAAACTTTCATACACTACAGACTTTCTCAGTAGGAATTTATACAAATGCGCGTCTAACTTCTTATAAATATCGCATCTTTTATATGCAGAGGATAAATGGATACTCTGAACTCGTCATTTCTCTGTTGACTGTCAGCTCATCTGGCTGTTTCGAGGACGGTCTTTAACATTAAAAAAAAGTTTATATGATAGGATCTATACAAAGGGTGTTATGGACCAACACATTTTTCTGGAGGATTGGGGGGGGGGGGGGGTCATTAGCGAATTGTTTCACCTTTAGACCCTATGTCCTAAGTGTAACGGTAAATAAAATATTAAATTTTTTTTTTAATTACCAGTAATTTCTCCTTTAAATATTCATAACTTTTTTATTTGTGGTTGTAATAGCACAAAATACCGTCTGTTGTATTATGCAATGTATGTTTATAGTAAATAAATCATTATTTGATACAATTAGTTTCAAGAAAAAGACTCTTGAGCTTCCAGTCTTAAAAATGTGCAAATGTATTAAAAATTTCAACTCCTAAATTCATTATAAAAAAACTTATTCTCTTTATTTTGACCACATGATGAATGATTTCTACAACATGCAGCATACCTTTGGAAAGGGTATAAACTAGAGAAGTTTGTAAAACAAAGCTAAGTTCAAAATACCTTTTAGTTTTTTTTATTATTAATTTAGAAGTTGACAATTTTCATACATTTACGCATTTTTAAGACTTTGTAAGCTCATGAGTAATTTGCTTGACAACAATTGTATGGAATAATGATTTATTTATAATAAACATACAGAGGAGAATACAACGAAAGTTATTTCGTGCTATTACAACAGCAAACAAAAAAGTTATGGAGATTTAAAGACGAGAATTCGGATACTAAAAAAAAACGAAAAAAATCATATCTTAATCACTGTGATATTTAGGACATAGGGTCTAAGGGCAAAAAAAGTATTAAACCCCCAAAAAATTGTGTGGGCCCATGCGCCAAACACCCTGTATAAGCATTTAGAGGATATTACGATATCTGTGGCTCCTAATTCTGACCACGCAGCCTTCATATTTGACCCATAATGGGACTTTTTTAAGAGTGGTAACAATCGAAGTTCGACCCTTAAGGGGTGAAACAGGGGTTTTAAAGTTGGGGTTCGTTTGGATGTTTCTTTTTCAATTTCCACAAATGTGTGGCATACACAGTTAAGGCGTTAAAAGTACTACTTGACGGCCACCGAACAGCTAAGAAAACACGGTATCGTGTTATACATAAAATAAATTTGGTAAGTTCCAAGTAATTCTGGTAAAAAAAAAGGTTTTTTTTCATACAAACCTTAACACTACCGTTTAACCCCCTTAAAGGTTACATTTCGAAAATTGCTGAAATGCGTGTTGAATTATTTGTATTGGAGTGTATTTATACCAAGGTTCAAGCAAATCTGACCAAAAATATGTTGTCTCATATAAACTTTAAAACCCCCGTTTCACCCCCTTAAGGGTCAAATTTCGATTTTTACGACTCTTGAAAAAAGTCTTATTTTGGGTAAAATATGTCGACTGCATGGTCATAATTAGGGCCCACAAATATCGTAATGCTGCTAGCATTTATACAAGGAAGTTATCTTTATAAAGGGGGTCTCAATTTCATTTTGAGACACCCTATATAAAAATGTCTAAATTTATCGAATAGTAATTTCGAAGATATTGGGTTTTTCATAATGGTCAGACATAAACTTTTTCATGTCTTAGATGCCGCCAATGTTAATCAGAAAATATGCAACCGCATTAAAATGCATAAAAGAAAAAATCGCAGGCATTGCCATTACCATTTCGTTCTTATTTCGCGCAATTACTTGCTTCAAGAGCTCGTAACTACTCACTGTTCCGACCGCTCATTTTTCTCTCCAACCCAACGTGTACAACACTTTGGAATATTTTTTGCAGCCGTCAAATGTGTTAACGATCCGGGAAATTTGCGCTGCAATAACCATTTTTTTCTTCCTCCGTAATTCGAATTTGCCCTCGCGTGGAGTACTGCCATATCAGAGGCCAGGAATATCTTAAGATTGCATTTGCACCGACTCTTTAGAAGGCACACACAGGTCACGATGCAATTGGGTTAATTTTTATTAATTTTCAGGTTCGGATGACTGAAAGGGCGCCGGAATTTCCTTCGTGCAAGCCGCATGCGAGTATCGCATAAGGTTTTCTTTTCCGTGAAAACGTTTCCCTTCCGGGGTTTTTATCTATGTGTGCACAGACGAGAATCAAATTGATGATATCCAGTAGAAGGCTTCGAGAAATCAATATTATCACGCTTCGAATCGATATGGGCATAGGTTTAAATTATTATTATTATTATTGTTGTTATTTTGTCTTTATGCTTATTAATTTTTATACGTTTCAGTATTATCAATATTATGATTATAATTATTACAATTATAATTATTCTTGTTATTTTACAAACGCTTTTTTCGGATCGTTTTATTAATATAATTAATTATTATTTATTGCTGTTATTGTTATTAATGGCGAAAATTATATCACGCGGCCATGAACGTAAAATTGAGTTTGGCGAATTGCCTGATGAGGAAAATGAAAACGTCACGGTTTTACGGTATATCGATGCGCGTGCATCGCGCTTGTATTATTGCGCAATTAATTAAATTCGAGCCTATGCACACGATTTAATGGTTGAGTCGTATTAATGTAGAGTATTTGTTGAAAAATCGATTGTAGCTAATAGAATGACTGTGACGATCGTGAGAGCGATGCGAACGAGTTTAATTGAGCTCCATTTCGAAGAAACGTGCAAATTGCTGCTAAACATTGTCTTCGCATGATTCGAGAGAGAGGGAGTAGAGAGAGGGAAAACTGGGAAGCCAAATGTGGAAATTGCATTGTCATTCTAGTGCTTACCATGTACACAAATGGGACAAATGTAATTATTTTCGTTGATGAATCATTCACCAATGGCTGCCGTTATCGATAAAGCCAATTTGAAATTCGAAACATGCCAATTTGCCTCGCCGATAAATTAAATCAAGGCAAAGAGCACTAACAAGCTTAATCGACGGAAAAAAAAGAAACGGCAAGTATAATTTGAGAGCACGTAGGTAACGAGAGCATAAATAGGAAGGAGGAAAATAAACGAGAAAAAAACTTAAAAAAAACAAGCTTTTATTTGAAAGGTATTGTACTAAAAAGTGAAAAATAATGTTCAGTGAAATTTAAAATCAATACAGTATAGCTACAAAACAGTCCCTTCCTTGGTCACCCATCATAGGTGCAGGTACTTAAAAGGTATATAAACGTAAATATTTTTAAAATATGAAATAGCCATTTCAAATGTTTTGGGGCTTTTTTTCCAAAATATTAAAGTAGTATTAGTACTTGTGACGTTTGACGCGTCTACTTTTTTCAATTTATACTGCATATTTTTAAAATGTCTACGTTTATGTACCATTTAAGTACTTGCACCTATGATGAGTGACCAAGGAAGGGACTTTTTTGTAGATATACTGTTTTCATTTTTAGTTTTACTGAACTGTCTATTTCTAATTTTATACTTTTATTTCATATTTTATACTTTTTAGCACAGTACCTTTTAAATAAAAGCTTGTTTTTCAAAAGTTGTTTACGTTTATTTTATTTTACACTTTTTAAGCTTAGAATTTGTTTATTTATTTGCCATGCTAGACCCCCATGGCATTCAGACATCGGCGTAATCAAAAACCTTGCCTTAGGTTATGAAGGTTACGCGAGAAACTTTATAATAGTGTAATTATAAATAGTGCTCAAATCAACAAAGTTGATGAGCCCAAACTCGCTTGTCCTACCATTTGCCATTAGGAAATTTCAGTTCCCACCTCCCACCACAATTATCAGACTCTCGTTAACATGTATACTGAAAAGTGCTCATGATAACAAAACAAATGAGTACAAACTCGACTGTCCTAGTATACGCTATTAAGGGGAGTTATGCACCTAAATGGTCGAGGTCGAGGATTTAGAAGCTATGAACATTCCGTCGGCCGTAGAAGACCTACACTAGGACCTGGTATCGACGATTCCATGTAAGTTGACAAATTTCATGATTTATTCATTCCCAAATTTTCAAACGCGTTTTTCTCAAAACCACGTTTTTCAAATCGGTACCCAAAATTTCTCGAAAACCAATGAACCGATTGCCTTGAGGTTTTTTGTGGTTATTCTATACACCATTATCTAGTACTTGTCATAGGATTTTTTTTCCGTTACTTAGTTTTTGTTTTATAGGCAAAATAATAACTAATTTTTGGCCCAAAAATCACTATTTATGTTCAAACGCCCGCCATTTTGTCATAAATCGATATTTTCAAAATCGGCTATGACAAGTACTAGATTATAGTATCTAATTTAGTAATCTTTTTGGTTTTGTTTTTCAGATGATTTTTGAAGAAACGCCAGTGGGTACCGATACGCAGATTTTTTTACGACGCTCCAAGGATCATACAATATCCTTGCATATTTTTGATATTTTTAAATAAAGAAAATTAAACATATTTTTGAATGTATATACTGTTAGATAATTAAAACCCCAAACCGAAATTTCAAATAGTTTTCCTTGAAAAAAATCACAAAAATGACCTTTTTTCCGGCTCCTAGGGGTATATCTCCCCTTGACGAGTTGCATAGCCCACCTCCCACCTCCATCATTGGACCAGCCTCATGGTACCATATCATTGCATTGTCACCGAAGTAACATAGGTATGTCAAGTTTCAGCTCAATCGGATGCCAGCAAGTGTCGAAAAATGGATTACAAATTTTGAAGCGGAAAGGCAGACACGATCGAAGCAAGTTGGATAAAAGCTTGTGAAAAGAAGAGTTTGCAGGAGTAGTGAAAAAGTCCGGCAATGACGCGACGTATTGAGGGTCAAAGCACATTTCTATATGGGTGTGTATACCTCTTCGGATTTATGTAGCAATTGAAAAGCCACAGGAAAACTGTTCTCGTTTCGCAAGTATTATTAATCCTGCAAATTGAGTCTGGGAGTTTCCCGACGGAGATTTGTGTCTAGCAGCAAAAACCTCGACTGTTTTAAACAGACGAGAGTCGCATGACGGTTTAGTTCGAGAGAAGGATAAAGACGAGAGAGGGGAGAGAGGAGAGAGAGAGAGAGGGGGGGGGGGAGGGAGACTGCAAGCACATCACTCGAGCCCCTTCCACCTACACATCCATTTACTTCTTTTTATTATTTTATTCACGCATTCATTTTCCAACGCTAATTGGAATAATCCAAAGTCTCGTTGGAAGTGCGAATCCAGGGCACGGGGAGTGGGGGGGAATTAAATCGTTTGCGATTTCGCTCGAGAGTGCGGCAAAGAAAAAAAAAAGGGATCGAGAACGGTCGAGAGCGCGAGCACGCCCGGCTCGTTAACTCCCACGGGGAGGCGAAGTGAGGAAAAAAAAGTTTCGAAAATCGTGGGACAATCGAGTCGACGGCTTGGCTTAGCTCCCGCGGTGTGAATTTTTATGTGCCCACGAATAAACGTCAATGGAATTTTCCGGCGGACGAAGGGGGGTGGGGGAAAGGAGCGCGGCGAGATGACGATGCAGATGGGCGGCGAGAGCGGGTATTCCGTAGTGGGATATCCGAGCGAATAAAGCAAAGCTTCCGGGATTAGTCGGCGAGTACCCGCGGCTGCAGTCAACAACAGCTCTTATCCGTTGCAATGGATAATTGGACAGGAAAAGTTGGGGTAAAATCTATATGTATATATATATAATTGGGGAAACGTATTTTTCGAGACATTTGACTATGAGGACTGTCCTCATAACAGCGACATGAGCTGATAGCCAACATTGTAGCGAATTTCAAATATAATCATACGTGGCAAATAATAAACGTATATGCTAACGTCCACACGTAGGTACGAAAAAAAAATTAACCAATACGAAATAATATACGAATTAAAAAAATTGCATACAAAAAAGATGCGTTTAAGGGGCCAGTCCACATTGAAAATTTATATATTTTTTTAAATATTTAATTAAAGGGCAAAATCATGCATTTTAATATTTTTATTACTTAAAGTAGAAAAACTTTTGTGTTACTACCAACTTGAAAAAGTATAACATTATCGATGATTATTATGAAAAAACTACGACAACGAATGTTTTATACAATTCACAATGAAATTTTGAGTAATTTATAATTATGCCTATTCATATTTACGTCACGAGATTATTGGGCCATGGTTTACGATGGGCAAGATGAGAATTTTTTTTTCTAAATGTTTATAAGGTTTCCGTTTGCGTTAATCCATTGTTAGAAATGGTTTATCTTGGTGCTAAATAACAAAAAATTACATAACCTTTAGTAAGAAAGTCTTGCCCATCTAACCGCACGTTAAATTACATTCATTAAACTATTTTTTATCTCTGGTGTTTGGTGGTGAAAAAAGTTCAAAAAATTCGTAAAGACTCAGTATAGTCTAAACAATAACATGTATTTTTTAATTAAATTTAACCTTGGACCGTGGCCAACGCTCCAACCTCCTTAAAGAATTCTTCAAAATATTTACCAGGTGTGTAAGTATGAAACCGGAATTTGCCCATAGGTGGCGCTAGATGTCGATGCAGTTACCGACACATCACGTCAGCGGTGTCTTGTTATTGTATTGATATCCGACAAAGATTTCCAACTCACAATAACACGAGTTTCATTCAGTAGCATTAGTTTATTTGAGATAAACATGTCGAGTTTTGTGCCAACAAATTACGATTTGCGGACAGCACTACTTTTCTGTTTTCATCTGAAGAAAACCGCAGCCGAATCGCATCGAATGCTTGTGGAGGCGTTTGGTGAGCATGCTCTCGGTAAAACACAGTGTTTCGAGTGGTTCAAACGGTTCAAAAGTGGCGATTTTGACGTGAGGAACGAAGAACGTGGAAGACCACCGAAAAAGTTTGAAGACGCTGACCTGCAAGCCTTGTTGGACGAAGACGACGGTCAAACACAACAACAACTGGCGGATCAGTTAAAGGTGACCCGAGAAGCCATCTCCAGTTATTTGTATCATATCATTACAATGAACGTGTTTTTTCTGTACAAAAATTCCGGTTTCATACTTACACACCTGGTAAATACTCGTTTTGAAAGCGGGGTAAGAAATTTATAGCAAGGAAGCCAAAGTTTGTGCGTTTCAAATGTTGCCACATTCAAAAATGGCCGATTTGACAGCAGCGTTGCCACGTGCCGTAGGGCGCTTCATCGTTTTCCGCGACTCAGGGGAAATTTCCTGTTTTATTTCACGAATATCTCGATAACGAGACAGACAAAAAGCTGTACCATTGGTTGAATTTATTCATAAAAGTCTCAAGAATTTTTTCTGCCTATTTCAATTCAATTATTACTATTTTTATTATGTTGCGACAGTCGTATTAGAGTTCTCATGAAGCTTTTGCTATGTCGCCCGTGTATAAGAGCCTAACGTCAATAATTAATTGCTCAACAATAACACAAACGAAGTACTTGAAATTTTACACGGAGTCGTAACACCTGTTTGCAAATATCCTCAATAAATTTCAGCAAATTCTTACCATTTCGCGATAGCTGAGCAACCTCTTTTACAGAATATATTATGAGAAGAAAAAAAACGTACAAAAAGATTCGCCTCGTTCCCTTGACAAAAATATTTTCGGTACTCCACTTTTTGTGGAAAATCCCTAGAGTGAAATAAGCATAGAGTCGTACACCGAAGGATTCCCGAATTCCGTGCGTGGCTCCCCGATAGTCTGGATATCGCGAACAAAAAGTATAAGAACTATGATATCTAGCTCTTGAATTTTCATGATTTTTCTCCTAGAGTTCGTAGATTCTGCACAAAAGAGGGTCAGCGGAGCAGTTGTCGTGAAAAGAGTATTACCATGGAGGATTCAGAAAAGGGAACTCGAAATATATTTCTTTCTTTCATTCTCCTTCCTCCTGTCTCTACGAATAATAGACCGGCGGAGCTCACTCCAGTGTCCTTTTAAAATGGAAAAATCCGTGTGGAAATAGAATCTTTTTTCATTCAACGGTAGACCTGAATTATCGAAGTCATTATTTTTCTACTCGGTTGCTATTTGGATAGATCGTTCCACTGGGTAACGGTTCCTCGTCAATGTACATTGGTATATTATACCATCGGAGATGTACACAAGGCGTCAGAATTCACACGTGGCAGTAGTCCTGACAGAAGAAGAGCTTCAAGTCTTCAAGAAGAGCTTCAAGATAGTACAGTCGTGTTGTCGCTGAAAAACTCCGTAATCGAAAAAAAATAGAAGGCCAGTTTATTGACAGGTGATTCTGTAGGTGCCGCGGGTGCTGAATCGAAGTTTGCCTAAAATCAGGGTGCAGGGTTTTTTTAGGGGATGGGGTGGATTGATGCCAAATTACAACCCCTACGAGGCCGGCGCCATGAGACAAAATATTCCGAAAAATCCGGGCTTTAGTTTTATCCACAGCGCCGAAGTCGTGGTAGTTCATTTTGGGGGTGAAAAAGTGGGGTAAAACTTTGAAAAAATCAGTTTTTGTTCAATAATTCTTTAGGATAAATTCGTACACTTTTTGTTCAAATGGGAACGTTGTAGCCCTTGAAAAGACGCGTCGATCGAGTATTTGATCATCACCCTTCAATAATATCTTCACCCCCCCCCCCCCCAAAATTGTTTATTGAATAACTCAAAAACAATCGATTTTTCGGGTGTGGTTTAACTGTACGCAATATAAAGCATAATTTTCTCTATATTTTCGTTTCTATGGACCACCCTTGAAGTTTGCTTTTTCCAACCCCTATCGGGGGTTGAAAATAAAAAATGAAATACTGGGAAAACTATTCACCGCACGAATCCGCCGCCGCGGAACAATTTGTAGCTTGAACTCTCAGCTACATTTTTGTCCACAGTGCCAAACTCGTATCTCTTTATTTTCGGCCAATAGTTTCCCCCGAATTTCATTTTTAATTTTCAACCTCCGAGAGGGGTTGGAAAAAGCAAAATTCGAGGGTGGTCCATAGAAACGAAAATATAGAGAATATTATTCTCTACATTTCGTACATTTAAACCATCCCCGAAAAATCGATTGTTTTTGAGTTACTCAATAAACATCTTTTTTTATATTTCAACATTTTTTTTGGGGTAGAAAATATTATCGGAGAGGGATGATCAAATACTCGATCGACGCGTCTTTTCAAGGGCTACAACGTTCCCATTTGAACAAAAATTGTATGAAATTTTCCTAAAGAGTTATCGAATTAAAACTGATTTTTCAACATTTCACCCCACTTTTTCACCCCCAAAATGAACTTCCACGACTTGGGCGCTGTGGACAAAAATAAAGCCCGGATTTTTCGGAATATTTTGTCTCCCAGCGCCGACCTCGTAGGGGTTGTACTTTGGCATTAATCGATCCCCATCCCCCTTCATCCCCCAAAAAACTCTGCACCCCGATTTTTAGGCAAACTATTATTTAGCACCCGCGGCACCTACAAAATCACCAGTCAAAAAACCAGCCTTCTTATTTTTTTCCGTTTCCAATATACAGCACGACTGTATTGAGAAAACAGGCAAGGAAATGATCTCCAGTAGCACTCACCATTCTCACGCTCCTTTCGCCCCTCTGCGTATTCTCAGATCATACATTATTGGTAAAGCTTAAATATTCGAAAAGGTCCTTGCCGGAGGACCTCGTCCCTGTATGTATAAAGGAAGCGAGTTCATCGAGCAAGCATGTGCACGGATAGACAAATGGACAGACAGCCACAAATAAATACATATATGCATGTAGTCAGGACACCAGGCTGAGCCGGAGCTCATCGAAGGACGAGAGGATCCTCCTCAGCCTTGTCTGCCGAGAATGGGCATGAGAGCTATCAAAAGTGCGTGGGTGCGAGAGAGACAGAGGGGAAGGATGATAGACGAGAACAAGAGGAGACACATAGCCGGAGGGAGAAGGAGTCAAGGGCTGAAGGTGTGAAGGATGTCGAACGCCGAGAGTCTCCTGGATGATCCGATAATTTGCCTAAGTGCTCTCCACGTTCACTTCTCCTAGTCTCCAATGGACGTCCTCGTCTATCTACGCGTATATATATATATATATATATATATATATATATATATATATATATATGTGTGTGTGTGTGTGTGTGTGTGTGTGTGTGTGTGTGTGTGTGTGTGTGTGTGTGTGTGTGTGTGTGTGTGTGTGTGTGTGTGTGTATATGTATATATGTATATATATATGTATATATGTATATATACACATGATGACTCTCTGATCCTCTTCAACCTGTCCGTTCTCTCCAGTCTCCAGGGGGACTTCCTAGAGCCATTAAAATTTCTATTTTATAACGAACCATACTGTGAACAAACACTGAGGTAACAAAAAAAAAGTTAATCCTCTGATAACATCTTGTTGCCCAAGGATCAAGGTATCAGGCGATTTTTTCTACGCGTTTTTATGGAGTCTCGTGTTGTTCAAAAGTGTCGCCATAAATATAAACGGAAATATTCGTTGAGGGGGGAAACACCATAGGGCGAGAAAAAAATTTGCTGGTTTTTATGATTTTTTGTCGGAGGTAATGAGGAGCTTGCGAACAAAACCGGACTTGTCCACACTACGTCAGATTAAATTTTTATTTCAATATCATTTGTTTTTGTGCCTAAACACTGCCATTTCGCTAAAAAAGGCAGTTTGTAGTGAATTTCGAGGTGCTTAGAGCCGGATTTGATTCGAAATATTTCGGAAGCCAATCAAGGTGTGCTTGAAAAACGCGAAAAATAAAAAAATTGACGTAGTGTGGACAAGTCTGATTTTGTTCGCTAGGTCCTCAAATATTTCTTCACCATTTTTCAGACTTGGGGTATATTTTATTACTACTTTTGGCTGTTACATGGTATTTTTTTATTAATCTTAAAAAATGGCGGAGGTATGGCATTGTCTAATTCATAATGCCAAATGTTTTTGAAAATAAAAAAAATATTTGTTTATTGCAAAATGTGGCTATTTTTTTCGGTAAATTCAATCTATTTGTTCCAAAGCGTACCATTTCAAGAATTTTCAACATTTCTCACTTTTTCTTGGTTCATATTCTGCGTATGAGTGTTAATGAAAGAAAAATCTTCGTTGGTCCTTTTTCAGATTAATCCCGCGTACGCTACGTGTCACGCCGTCTGACAACATCCACCGCCACTCGTTTAGTAAACCGTGCCATACCACCGCCATTTTTAAAGATTAATGTAAACAATACCATGGAACAGCCAAAAGTAAAAATGAAATGTACCTTAAGTCTCAAAAATGGTGAAGAAATCTTTCCTTTGAAAAAAAAAAATAATGAAAATCAGCAATTTTATTCCCCCCTTAAGGGGGAGGATATCCTGATATCTCCCCCCTTAAGGCGAAAACTGCAATTGGAGAGTCTGGGAGAATTATGGTCGTGTCGTGAATGTATTTTTTTCTCTTGAGTTGACATTATTACCCTCGCTTCGTCGAGAGCCGAGGAGAAAAGCCACTGGGGGACGATGAAATCTGGAAGATAGTTCGACACAACCACGAATATATACACGAGGCGGAATGTACTCCCCGGGACTTCTTTTCCCGGCGTAACGGTAGTTTTTTTAAACTTTCGGGTCATTCGAGATATGATTTTCCATAAGTGTTCTGGAATATAACGAAAGTTTTTTAAAGTACCATTATGTCGAGAGAAGTACTGATAAATGGTACAAAATGGCTCGGAGACAGTGGATGGGCGTGCCATTTTATGAAGAATTTCGTTAATATTTTATTTTTTAGTAACAACGAACGAAACAAAAATATCACAGATTATCATTTTTGAAGGGGGTCCCTTTTTTTCGGCTTATGGCCAAAATTGGACTCCACAAGGAAGCTGAAGGACTTGTTTGTGGCCTTGGAATCGTAGATCAATCAGTTGGTAATTTGGTCACAACATTTTTAAGTCTTGAAGCTTTAAACGCATTTTTCTGGAAACCGTTTTTTTTTCGTACATCTCGGACAAGATAACTAAAAAATTATTTGATCGATCATATCGTAATTCTGCACATTTTTAGATAACACAATTACCGTCTATGTGAACCTTCATTCCCGTGAAAATTATTTTGAAAAACTACTTTTTATTTACAAATACTATAGTAGACATTTCATGAAGAATGAAACATTTTCTAAACACGTACTGTTTTTTGAATTTTGACTTTTCTTTGAATTTTTTAGGTTCACATAGAGGATATGGGTCTTAGGAATCTAAAACTTGTTGGCTATGATGGTTCAGACCAATGCACGAGATGCTAGGTTGTACGGCGTGGAACGGCTCAGGTGGTAACCGTCTTTGAAGCAGATATCGTACAGCCCTCATTTTAAATATCAAAAATGAAAATTCGGACAATTAAAAGACGTAATAAAGCGTACGTAAATTTTAATTACATGAAATAAATAGTTTCGACACGAAAAATCTAAAAAATTCGCTTATTTTAGGCTGCCTAAAGGGATTTCCTTCTCAATTGCCACACCAAGTCTTAAAAAAGTGGATTACATTTTTATCGATCCTTTAGTTAATGCCTTACATTAAGATTTGGTTTAAATATGTAAAAAAGTATTAAAAAAACAAGCTTTTAATGTACTAAAAAGAAGAAAATAATTTTTTTTACCAAGTTACCTGTATGTGACTATAAATAAAATCTTGGGGCGCTCAACTTGAATTTAAAACAAATAAATTTGATCAATCAATCTTCTCACTATCTTTTTATTATTTTCCATACAAATTTTGCCACCCCTTTCCTCGTCTTAGGGGTTGAATTTCTAAAAACGCTGAAATACGTGTTTCATTAATGGTGACACGAAGCTCGAATACCAAATTTCAAGTAAACCCGACCAGATTTTGATTGGTTTCTCCCCTTAAGCGTTGAATTTTGAAAAACGCCGAACTGCGTGTCTCATTAATTATGTCATAGACCATACCAACTTTTAAGTAAATTTGACCATAAAAATAATATTTTCCATGCAAACTTTGCCATCCCCTTCACCCCCTTAGGGGTTGAATTTCGAGAAATCCCTGCTTAAACGATGCCTCCAATACAAAATCAACACCCCCTCTCCAAATTTCACGTTTCTACCCTTAGCGGCTTAAGCTGGGCGATGATGAGTCAGTCAGTCACTCACAAGGAACATCATTTTGGTGTCCTCCTCCGATTTTGTTGAAACTTTTTTACGAGGAAGAGTATCAAAAGCTAAGGGGCACCTATTTTTTTCATCGGCGAAAAAACGGTTTTAAGGGGTGAAACGCACCCTCGAAAGTAGGGGTGTTTTTCGTTTTTCATCGATAACGTTATCGTTCTCATCTCCAATGTATAGAACACCAAAAAATAAGCATTGTTGCAATTTGAATTTTTTTGTATCTCGTACCGTCAAAACGTTATCGATGAAAAACCAAAAACATGCCCATTTTCAAGGGTGCGTTTCACCCCTTAAAACCGTTTTTCCGCCGATAAAAAAAATCGTGTCTCTTAGTTTTTGATACTCTTCCACATAAAAAAGTTTCAAGAAAATTGGAGGAGGACACCAAAGTGATGTTCCTCGTCAGTTAATCAGTCAGGACTTCACCTTTTATACAGGGTGTCCCTCTTATCTCTGCCATCCGAAATACCTCGGCAATTATCGACGTCACAAAAAAATTTTCCAGACAAAAGTTGTACGGTGTGAAGGGGGCCATCAAATGCAACCAATTTCTTTTATTTCCGTGGAGGCGCTGACGCACAGTGAAGGTCACTTCCACTTTTTTCAATGGAATGGTATATTTTTATTTCAACCACCTTGTGGAGCACCTCAAGCCGCATAAAAAACATTAAGAGGTCAAAGTCGTTCAAGGTCATTCAAAGTCAGTATTGATGATAAAAATCTAAATATCTCGGATCACTACCAAATATTAGGTTGTGATCCTATTTAGATTTGTATTTCATTTTAATACGTGTTTGAAATGAGTTTGAACGACTTTGGACCCCTAATGTTTTTTGTGCGGTTTGAGGTGCTCCACCAGATGGTTGAAAAAAATGTACCATTCCATTTTAAAAAGTGGAGGTGTCCTACACTGTGCGTCAGCGCTTCCACCGAAATAAAAACAATTGGTCGCATTTAATACCCCCTTCATACAGTACAACTTTTGTCTGGAAAATTTAGTAAATATCTAGGATCGGGGCTCCTGACCGAAAAGGGGTTGAAAGTTTTCTCAGCTTGCTAATATTTTTCAGGGCACTTTCTTACGATTATACAACTCGGCGGAAGACAATTTCCACCCTTATTTTAACCCTTAGAAACTTTGTGTTGCTTAAAAAAAATATATTTTTTTTTACGGTTTGTTTGGGTTTGTGTGTGTGCGCGCACGTGTGCCCTACCGCCTACATGTCGAAGTGTTTAAGGGGTTACCCTCACTTGCGATTTAAAAAAAATCGATTTCTTTTATTGCATTTTTTTGAAGTATAAGTATCCGGACCCATACTTCTGTATGGGCCCGGAATAGATTACTCTATGTAAGTTTACAAAAAAAATATTTTCTTCGTGTAAACTGAAATTGAAACTTTAAACGCGTTTTTCTCAAAATGGCATTTCTGAAGTCGGTGACCAAGATTACTCGAACACTAATAAACCGATCTTCTTGAAATTTTGCAGGCTTATTTAATACATAAAAATGTAGTCTTTAATTGTTCGATTTTTTTTTTCGAAAAAAAATGGCCGTTTTATAGCCAAAAAACGGCCGTTTTTTCGTTAAAATCGAACCAATAACTTTGACTGTTCGGCATTTTGTGAAAAATGAATATTTTTTAAAATCCTTCGATTAAAGACTAGTTTATACTTATATTCGACTAAATCCATCCGAATTTTTTTTTTCAGATGATCCACTTCGCCGCAATGTTGGTCACCGCTAACCGTGTATATAAAAACATTATTTCATTGACGGCCATTTGCCACTAAACAATGTAATATTTTTCAATAAAAAAATTACTGAAAGTTCTTCAAGATGTGTTCTTTAAGATGGTATATTGATCGATTAAAAAAGTGTTGTAGTTTTCTTTAAAAAAATTCATGAAAAAGGCCTTTTTTCCGCTATAAGTGGGGGTAACGCCTTAAAGCCGCAACTTCGTTGCATGTTGTCCCAATGAAAAAAAAAACCCAAAATTTATAAAATTAATAAAAATTGTTAGCCTCCGCCGACAAAATATCATGAATGGAGACCAATTGTAGCTGCTCGTGGCAAGAAGAAAAATTGTTGACGTTTTTTGTCAGTAGACTCGATTCTAGACATTTGCCGAAAAAAATTCTGTGACGTCGATAATTACCGATTTATTTCGGTCGACAGAGATAAGAGAGACACCCCGTATATATAGATTTCTTGGGTCTCAAGATTTTTCACAACTGGCAGCGACAATCATACGTGAAGCCGCAGATATCCGTCCGCGGGCCATTAGTCCCTTCTTATTATTATCTCCATTATCGCGCGGTCGTTACCAGGCAAGAAACGTGTCAAAACTGCGAGAGACAAGACGGAAACAAGTCGTCGTCGGCGTTGAAGTGTTTTCCGGGGATGTACTCACAAGGGACTGTGGCAACCTCGTCGTACACCGCGGCCTATGCATATTCGGTAAAACGAGGAATTTCAAGCGAGAATTGGGAGCAGTCGAAAAGCGGCAAAACTCGTGTTACAACAAAGATAAGTGGAGCGAGAGGAAAGGGCTCTCGGGAACGTCTTTGCGTTTTACCCAGAGTCGTTTCCTTCTCTCCATTTCCTCTAGTGGTCTTGCGCTGTTCTTCGCTCCGCGGATCTCTTATTTTTGATATTGCGCGTGCATTGTACTACTTCCAGTAGCACAATACGAGACACAAAGCGACGAGGAACGATAACAATGCCGAAGAGTACGAAAGATTGAAGTTTCGACTTCATTTCCCACCTCGCGAGACTGTCGCCGAAATGGCGTGGTAATAAAATGTACATGAGAAAATTGTATGTATTTATATATATATATGTATGTATATATATATATGTATGTATGTATATATATATATATATATATATATATATATATATATATATATATATATATATATATATATATATATATATATATATATATATATATATATATATATATATATATATATATATATATATATATATATATATATATATATATATATATATATATATATATATATATATATATATGGCGAAAGCACATTTTGGAGCCGTTATATTTATGCAATGCTGGCTCTCCCCAGATCTGGCTGCTTTGTATAGGTTCCTCAGCTTTTTTTTTAAAGAAATTTCAGGATTTTAGAGATTTTGAAAAAAAAAACAGCCAAATCGGCGATTTTTTGTTTACCTTTGAAATCATTTTAAGGGTTTATCCGATGTGAAATTTGTTGCTGATTACAAATATCACGGGGGTTTGTTTTTAATCGAAAGCTCAATATTACGCTGGCTAAACCCGAAGAACGTATTTCCGTACAGATTCGACGATTTTTAATAGAAATTGAGGGTTTTGAGCAAATTAAGGGGTTTTGTGTCTTTAGACGCAAAAAAGGCTATTTTCCTGATTTCTTTTTGATAGGTTTATATTATAGATATGGACATAAAAGTTGTTACACTTAATAAATTTCGAAATACATTTTTTAAATTATTTATTCAAGGCACTATGCATAGACAAAAATGGTAGTTAAAAAAATTACCTAAAAAAGAGATGGATCATCCGAAACAAAAAAAAGATGGATCACCCGAAAGAAAAAAATCAAACGGTTTTAGATTCAGTAAGTTAATGGCTATAGCGCATATCATAGGGTTTTTGATATATGCACAAATAACGCAATGGCAGACATTTTTCGAAAAAACAAAAAAACGAGTTTTTTTCATTGCTTTTGGCAAAAAAAGTAAATATCAAAATTTCAAAAAATTCTTAATATGCGCCATAGCTATAGTTGTAAAGAATATGTGGTTAAAATGTCATGAGGATCGGTTCAGTAGTTTCGAAGATTTTGTCAACAAGCCGTCGAAAAAGGTTGTTTCGAGAAAAACGCGTTTAAAGTTTGTTTAGGTTACATAAATACATAGAATTTGTAAAAAAACGTATTTCGAAAGTGTATGTATTAAGTGTAACAACTTTTATATCAATATCTATAATGTAAACCTATAAAAAAATCATGAAAATAGCCTTTTTTAACGTCTGAAGTGAGAAGACCCCTTAATCGTCAATTCAGGGTTTTAGCGATTTTGAAAACGTGGCCCAAACGGCGATTTTTTTTTTCGTCTTTGTAATTTTGAGGGTTTATCCTATGTGAAATTTGCTGCCGATTACAAATGTCACGGGGGTTTGTTTTTAATCGAAAGCTCAATATTACGCTGGCTGAACCTGAAAATCGAATTTCCAAAGAGATTCGACGATTTTTAATAGAAATTGAGGGTTTTGAGGAAATTAATGGTGAATTTGTATTCAAGGGGTAAAAATACATCGATTTTACTTATAAGAAAAATATTGAATTTCCATATTTTTGGCATGTTGGGAAAAAATGTCCGCCTTCAATAAATGTCACGTCATTTTTTGTCTGTTTCAATTTAGTACTCCACTCTGTGCTTATTTGCTTCGCGATCGTTTGCTCGTTAAAATGCCATTTGATTAATTGAGCTCCGATGATTTTTTTATATTTTTAGCAGAATTCCAAAGCCGGACCGTCGATTTGTGTCAATTTTTGCATAGACACACCCCTTTGCCTTTTTACGGCCATTTTTCAAGTGGACTTTTCGGGATAAATAATTGATTTTAACGAAATAAAAACTTTTTTATTTCGATTTTTAAACACATTTTAACGGTCTATCTGATGGCAAATTTTCCGCCGATTACGAATATCACCGATATCGATATATCACCGAGTTTTTGTCGAAAGCTCGATATTACGTCCGTTAGACGTGAAAATCGTCTTTTCACGCACTTTTAACGATTGCTTATCAAAATTACGGGTTTCGGGGATAATTAATGGTAAATTGGTATTCGGGGAATAAAAATGCATTGATGGGGGCTTAGAAAAAAAAGAAAATAAAAAAAAATAATTCCTATCTCGGCCAAAAATAAGTGTCTTCACTCAATCACCGCTCATTCCATTCCCATTTCGATTTGGACCTTCGCTCTGCGTAAATTCTCTTCACAATACTTTGCACTAAAAACTACCGCCCGATACGTCGAGCTACGATCATTTTGCAATTTTTGGCAACATTTCAAATTTGCACCATCGATTTTCGCGAACTTTCGTTTTTGTTTCACTAAAATCGGTAAACTGCTTATGGGTAAAATTTAAAAATCATCCCTCGACATGCCTCACTCTAAAGCAGTGAATTTCAACCGGTGTGCCGCGGCACACTGGTGTGCCGTGAGTGTATTTCTTGTGTGCCGCCAAAAAATAGGCGGATGTATGTATCACGTGATAATACCCGGGCACCGATCGTGACGAGTGTCGACACTCGTCACGATCGGTGCCCGGGTATTATCACGTGATACATACATCCGCCTATTTTTTGGCGGCACACAAGAAATACACTCACGGCACACCAGTGTGCCGCGGCACACCGGTTGAAATTCACTGCTCTAAACCGTCGATCAGAAACTCTTTCGGTATAGAAAAAAAAATGTATTTCTCAAAATTTCAAATCGTAAACGTAAACGATCGTTTCGTGGGGCGGTCGCCGCGGGGCGAAGTCCAATACGAAGACTCGCCGTAAGAATTTTACAGAGATTCCAGTGTGCCGCCTTATAAAAAAGGTTGACAAACACTGCTCTAAAGGGTGGTTTCACCCCATAAACAATTTTTACGCCGATAAAAAAATACGCTTCCATTCATTTTTATTCAATAAAATCAGAGGCGGACACCAAAGGGATGATCCTCCTAAGACCCTTTTTTTCATGGGCCTTTGCAGTGCGAACCGCAGTGAAAATTTCTCTCTGCTGCGAGTTAATAAAAAAAAGAGACGAGCTACGCAAAAGGCATTGCCCGACGACGATCCCACGTATAGAAAATTCCATGAAAATTCTTCGACTCACGCCTAGAATTCCTCCAAACCCGAGAATTGTCCGATGGTTATAACCAGTTTTTTTTTTCGTTACAGATTTGCATTGCGATTCTCGAGTATATCTAGCTGAAACGATGAAAGGAATTCCACCGACATATTTCACCATACGAATACCCTCGTTTTCCCAACGAATTTTCCGCACTTCTCTCGTATTTCATATCCGTGCTCCATCGAGCCATGATTACCGTTGAAGCAGATATCAGACAAATTCGTATACGAAATTTACGCAGGGTCGTCGATTCGACAATCTCATAAATTTTATCGTTACTTGAGCGCTTGTTTGCTTTGTGAAAGCTAAATTTTCCTCCGCAGAAACGAATGTGTCGAGCGAGCGAAAAATCTATATGAACGGTTGAGGGTTGCGGAGGGC
The DNA here is from genome assembly GCA_944452715.1 of Ophion slaviceki. Lineage (NCBI taxonomy): Eukaryota > Metazoa > Arthropoda > Insecta > Hymenoptera > Ichneumonidae > Ophion > Ophion slaviceki. Next base: position 14,344,875 of record OX101794.1, on the reverse strand, counting down.
GAGAATGGGAAACAAGGGAGGAACGAGAAGGTAAGAGGAAACGAGAGGCAGCAACGAGGGCGCAACTTTCGTGGATGCAGACTCGGCTAATAGTTACGGGTAAGCGAGCCAGGCAAGCAGGCAAGAGAGTAAATAGATACAGAATGGATGCTAATGGGGCATGGGGCGTGTATATATATATATATATATATATACACACACACGTCCCTACATACACATACATGTGTGTATACATATACATAAAAGTATTCGATGCTACGTCAGCTTAACCGTTCGTGGAAACTGCCAGCATGCACCGTCTGATCATATCCCGGCTCTTTCCACTTGCGCCCACTGGCTCACTTCTATCGGGCTTTTCGAACGGTCGAAAAATGGAGCGTGTCATCGCAAGATCGTTTTTATCTCACTATTCTTTAAATCATAGCAACTTCCACAAATTTCAGTGATCATCTGTCCCACACTTTTGAAAATATGGAAAAGGACCTGGAGAAGAGAGCTAACAAGGAACATCCCTCAGGTGGACACCCTTCGATTTTGTTGAAATTTGGATATGTTATGAAGCACCGAAAAGTAAGCGATACGTATTTTTTTTGTCGGCGGAAAAATGGTTTTAAGGGGTGAAACCACCCCTCGAAAAAGGGCATCTCTAGGGGTAATATAGCAGTTTCACACACAAGGAGTCCACCGATTTTAACGGAACAAAAACGAAAATTCTTCTAATCCGAAGCAATGAAAAATCCACTATAGTGACATTGCAAGAAGAAAAATTAAGGGGTCCACCACCCCTAGATTGAGGGGTGGTTTCATCCCTTAAAACCGTTTTTCCGCCGATAAAAAAATACGTATCGCTTACTTTTCGGTGCTTTATAACATATCCAAATTTCAACAAAATCGAAGGGTGTCACCTGAGTGATGTTCCTTGTAAGAAGAGAAAAAGAGCCGTAGGGCGACGAATTCATTCTCGGTCTGGTCCTATCAAGCTCGAGAGAAACGAATAATCCCTCCGTATTTTGGAGTGTCCCTTCGGGTAGCGGTTAATCCGCCAGAATGGGAGGAAGATCGCATCGACACGTCCTATTCAATTATATATATATATATATATATATATATATATATATAGAGTATACAGGATGTCCTGTTATGAATTAATAATACCGCAACTGTTGATGGTTCAGATCATGTCCTACTATATCCTGGAATTTCAGTTTAGAAAAAGTCCCACGGTTTTCGAGATAAAAATCATTTGCTTTTGGTTTTTCGCATGCCATTTCTCCAAATGATAATTTTTTTCCCCGGTTTTTTTAAGTACACTTGGTTATTTGTTTAATCTAGAAAAGTCTTCGTTTTAACCTCAAATGTTAAGGAAGCTTTATGAAAAAAGATCCTATGCAGAATTTTCATACAAACCAATTCGAACATCTGACTTTGACTGCGGTGTAAAAAAATGTACTACGCATATCGTGCCAATTACTTAAAAAGGTTGCTCAGTTATTATCGATTCATATCATTTGTAGAAATAGCATGCGAGAAACGAGAAGCAGATGATTTTTTAAAAAATAACATAAAGCTCTAAATCTCGAAAACCGTGGGACTTTCACTAAACTGAAATTTCAGCACATAGTAGGACATGGTCTGACCTATCGACAGTTGCAGGATTATCCATTCATATTATTTGTAGAAATGGCATGCGAAAAACCAAAAATAGATGATTTTAAAAATAACATGAGGCTCTACATCTGGAAAACCGTGGGACTTTTACTAAACTGAAATTCCAGCATCTAGTCGATATGTCAGATGATGTCCTAGTATGTGGTGGAATTTCACTTTAGTGAAAGCCCACGGTTTTTCAGATTTAGGGCTTTATGTTATTTAAAAAATAATCATCTACTTTTGGTTTTTCGCATGCATATATATATACGTGTGTGTGTGTGCGTGTGCGTGTGTGTGTGTGTGGGGAAAGGTTACTTTTAAAGTACATGTATGCAATGTTGACCGTCAGTATATCCGACTTTATCAGAACGTCCCCGGAATGGAATGTCTCCAAAATCACCTTTTCCGATGTGTATTGGGTTCGTGACGTCGTTCAAGAGAGCAGCTTTGCCTCGAGAGTTAAAACGAATAGTTAGTTTCGATGGCCGTCACGTGCTTGCCTCTTTCCCGTGCAATTCTTTTGTATTTCCTCGCTCGTGTATATTTATACAGGTGTACTTATTTATTTCTCATTATTCGCTTCGCACGCTTTCCATTCGATCCTCGGAGAAATCGATCGGTAATCTCGATTCTCCGCACCGGCTATGCAGTTGTCGTATCTAGGGTATCAGTCCACTGTGTGAGAAACGGTGGACTAATACCCCAGATGCGACTACTGCATATGCGCTCTTCCGTACGATTGCGTGAAAAAAAGCGAGAAGAGTAGCCTGGCGAAGGACTCGCGCTGTCGCGAAAATCCGAAAAATTCGGAATCACGTATTGGATGTTGGAAATAGAAAAAAAAGAGAAAAAACGTCTTTAGGTACAGCGAAAGCGAGGCCACCGTCGACGACGAATCCATTTAAGGGGTTAGGCCTCTCTAGAGGCCGAAAAAAATAGGCTTTTTGAGATTTTTTTTTCAGAAAAACCACAAAATAAATCGAGATTACAAAAAAGGGTGTTTATCATACATATCAGTGACTGTATACAATAATTTTTTTGAAGCGATCAATTTCGAAATGGCGGCTGTGCAGCGTTTATCTCAAAACTGCATTTTTTAAGTTGGCCGGAAACATAACTCAGACAATTTTCAACCGATTCACTTGAAATGTTGAATATATCTTGAAAAATACATTGTCTATGGAAGGACTCAGAATTTTTTTTTATATTGCATAGTTCATTTGTTATTAACAATTATCTGACGAAATTTTCCCTTCCCAAAAATTTGCCTAAAAGATCCCGACACTGTTCCACTAAAATAGGTGTAGCTTCGTCATTTTTTCGAATTTCGGGGTCCCGTTGGGTTTTAAATATTCTTGAAAGTTTACAACATAACAAAATGCAGAAAAACGATTTTTTGAAGTTTTCAGAGAGGGATACCCCCTTAAGTGAAAGATAAAAAACTTTCCGATTTTAAGTCCTATGTCACAACGACTAGGACCAATTTTAATCTAGCTGTCCAATCGAGGTCCCGACAGCTCTGTCGAGGCAAAAACAGCCGCTGATTACGAATTTTCCAGGCTGAACTCGATCGGACTGAAACTCTTGGTCGAGGACACATTTATAGAAAAAAATCGATCTCCTGGGCTGAATAGGGCCTGGACGAGGATGGGACTTGTAAATTCGTGGCAATCAAAGGATTTCCCATCGAATAAGAGCCTGTCCATTCAATTTTAGCTAAAAATAAAAAATGGTCTCTTCGTTCCTCTGTACCGTATGCATCCATTTGCATTCGGTGTGGGCGAAGGCAAAACCCGTTTGAAATGTACATTTAATTTTCTTTCTCAATCTAGCGCATCGTGCAAATGGACGCGTATACATGTGTATGTACGTACACTATATTGGTCGAATGCATCGAAAAATACCCACAGTTCTATACGTATAGATACAACGTACTCCATTTACTGTTAAAAAAAATCAGAATGAACGCAAAGTCCTTATTGCAAAACAGAAACGTGTTATCTCCGATGAAAATTGGAAACTGGGTGCATGGGCGAGGGAAAAAGAGGCGAATTCGTGAGAGAAAGACATGAGTATTGGCGGGTGCGGACGGACGAAAAGGGCACAGGTTTCACCGTCCAGCCTGCAAAGTTATCAAGGATTACGCTTCTCCGTTTGCCAGCAGTCGATTTATACAGACAGCCGGAAATACGTGTACCCTCGAACACGGCACGGGCAGATCCGAAAATTACATTTAATGGAAGTATGCTTTTAATTTCTCGGCCCTGCGCACGGACATTTGCCCCCCCATCGTGAAATGACACATACGAGTTGCGTTCCCAGTTTTCCACCTCTGCCGGAGTTCCGCAAGAGCCATTAAAAAAAATTCGCGATAAAAAAAAAGGTCGCGGATTATCGCTGGACATTTCTTTCGGAGCGTCATTTTACTCGCGTCGAATAAGGTTTCGAAAACTCCCAACCTTCGATCGAAATTTTTGCATAAATCTTCCGTTTAATATTTTTAAACAACCCCTAAAGGGATTTTTGGCGACTCGCAATAGTTTTCGAGGTATTGAATATTGAATTTTTTTTAAGGGTCAGGTTCCAACCCTGATCGAGCTGAAACTTTGCAAAAACGTTCCTCTTAATGTTTTAAGACAACCCCTCAAGGGTTTTTTGGCGACTCGCAATACTTTTCGAGATATTGAATTAAAGTTTTTTTTTAACGCGCGCCGTCTCCGTTTATATCCATATATGTTATCGCGCTTCCCGTTGTGCCCAAACAAACCCAAACCCAAACCAAAACAAAATTCTCTCCAGATTTTATCGCAATTTTTTCTCCACCCCGGAGTGTTTCTCTGATCCTTTACAAATGGAAAAGCACGAAATACTCGATAAAGTGGGTTACACGAGAGTGTAAACAAGCAACGTACAGCGATTCGGAAATTTTGTCGTGCGGATAAGAAAAATTGTACCGGATGTTGTGTATTTATGCTTTTTTTTACTACGCTGTGAAATATGCCCATTGAAAATGGCGACGTCCACAAGCGGGTTAACTGCTGGGGAATGGATCGCTCAATGCGCATACACGGAGACGCAAAGTATACTTCGAATACTCGTGCGACAAGCTTAAGAGGTGGTGCGATATGGAATCTCTCGAGAACCGCGAGAGCACGGTATTTTCTGCTGAAAGTGCTCACCCTATTGTTTGTGAAATTGTCGGGCGACTCGAGAGATCTCTCGCCTCGAGAAGGCATATTGCATCGAAATTGCTGCAATGCGGCATGCAGGAGCCAACACGAGGAGAGATCGAGGGAGAGAGGGACGGAGGGAAGAAAAGCCAGACAGGGCTTTGATAATTGTCGTTTTCATTTTCGTGACTGTCGTCTGTCGTGCTTTTCCTCGCACATGATGACACGATGGTAATTACCGTTCGGACGAAAAACGTTTCACAATGATTTCTCGGTTAGGTAATGAATAATTGATTAACATACACGGAGGGTAAACAAGTGATCGATGATATCGAACGTTTGTCAATGTACAGTGAATAAGAAGGACTGGTTCTACGCATCAAAAAGGGATAATCGAAAACAATATTTAATTGTATGAAACGGAGTAGCCAATATCGTTTTAGATTAAAGTGAGATTAAAAGAGAATGAATAGGTGAGGAATTCAAATATTTGTTTTCGATTAGCGGGTTATAAGTGGGTCAAAAGATTGCATTTTCTAAAAATATTTTTATTCGATAGTATCACCTTTTAGCTATAGTCCCTGAAAATGTTATTGAAATATTCCTGAAAGTGAATGAACTACAGCTTATAACAGTCGACCAGGCGAGCCGTAGCAGCACTATACTTCGAACTTTAAACGTGTTTTTCTCGAAACACTGTTTTCGAAGTCGGTGGACATGATATCTCGAGAACCATTTCATGGATTGTTTCCAAATTTCCAGGAGATGCGGCGAGAAACATTTAAAGGTCATTGACGATCGCACTTTTTGAAGATCGATCTTTCTTTTTTTTATAGATACGCAAAAATGACGACTTTTTTCACAGTTGTTGTATACTCAAGTTTCAATTCATCGCCACGTTGTTTAAAAAAATCACTTTAAAATTTGACGATCGTCAATGACTCGTATTTATTGTTAACTTGAATAACCCGTTTGATTTTCAGATTTCTGATGGTCCGTTTAAGCTGGAGAGTGTCCACCGCCAAACGTCGCGAAAAAGTGTCATCATCTGCCGGCGGCCAACTTTTTGTTGTTTTTCTGTATTTTTTGGTGCTTTTTAGAGGCTCTCTATATGTGTGCCTTTGTGTTAGGAAAATGCGTTTCTTTTTTACCAACTGTTTCCCAGAAAACCAACCGGAATGAAGCCACTTCTTTCGGGCATGTAACCCCTTAAAGCCGGGCCGTAAAAAAATGCTAAAATTGCAGAAACGAAACATCGAGGATCGAGAGTCGATTTTCGATTTTAATGGTAATTGACAACGAATGTGGAGTGTTCGGAGCACTGGAGAATTTCCTTCGTAGACGGGAACTACTTGATCTCTCTTGTCCCTCTCTGTATGAAGGATCCGTAGAGTTTCTCCCTCCTCATGCATAATACAACGATCGTGGAACTTTCTTCTCGTGAAACGTTAACGTAAACGGACGTCGAACTTGGCTGCTGTTCGCTCCTGTTCGCTCCTCCACTCGTCTCTTTCTCTATAAGTTCACAGGCTTGGCTGCAATGTTCCCAGGTATACGTAAGTTCGCCTCCTGATCGCCCGTTTGTCCGAACAAGGATGCACGCGTTCGTCTACACGGGGCTGGGTGTGAGTGGCCACCGCTGGGAATTCTGCGTCCCATCGATCTTATTAAACCCGAGGTGAATCCGAACACCCGCGGAAATCCGCTTCGAATATACCGGACGATAAATTTCCGATCAACCGAGAAACACCGCGACACCTGATTTTCCTTGCACCTCTGCATTTTTATTTCTTCCACTAAATATTTGTCCACTTTGCATCACGTCGGCACTTCACGCAACATAAGCATCGCTATCGATGTATGGCCTATCGTTGTCAGTGATCGATTCATAGACATGGACGTTGGACGTCATCATCATTCCACTGCCCCTCCTCAACGAATTCAGGAGGGAGTCCACATTGGAATCCAAGCGGATTCCGCGGTATTTCCCATTTGACATCGTTTGGGAATTTTTTGTTAGAAATTCTCAACGGGAATTAGTTGGCGCTCACAAAAAAATATCCTTTTGTGATCCTGTGCACAAATTTGTTGGGGAGCCCCAAGATGTACCCACATCTCTGTAGAGATTTCATAGGAATGCTACACGTAGGGAGTCTACATTGGAATCCAAGCGGATTCCGCGGTATTTCCCATTTGACATCGTTTGGGAATTTTTTATTGGAAATTATCAACTGGAATTAGTTGGCGCTCCCAAAAATATCCTTTTGTGATCCTGTGCACAAATTTGTTGGGGAGCCCCAAGATGTACCCACATCTCTGTTAAGATTTCATAGGAATGCTACACGTAGGGAGTCTACATTGGAATCCAAGCGGATTCCGCGGTATTTCCCATTTGACATCGTTTGGGAATTTTTTATTAGAAATTCTCAACTGGAATTAGTTGGCGCTCACAAAAAAATATCCTTTTGTGATCCCGTGCACAAATTTGTTGGGGAGCCCCAAAATGTACCCACATCTCTGTAGAGATTTCATAGGAATACTACACGTAGGGAGTCTACATTGGAATCCAAGCGGATTCTGCGGTATTTCCCATTTAACATCGTTTGGGAATTTTTTATTAGAAATTCTCAACGGGAATTAGTTGGCGCTCACAAAAAAATATCCTTTTGTGATCCCGTGCACAAATGTGTTGGGGGGCCCCAAGATGTACCCACATCTCTGTAGAGATTTCATAGGAATGCTACACGTAGGGAGTCCACATTGGAATCTAAGCGGATTCCGCGGTATTTCCCATTTGACATCGTTTGGGAATTTTTTATTAGAAATTCTCAACGGGAATTAGTTGGCGCTCACAAAAAAATATCTTTTTGTGATCCCGTGTACAAAATTCGGCTTGTTGAAAGGTAACCTGCGACGATTTATAAGATGAGGAGCAGGCGAACAAAACCGGACTTGTCCATACTAGGTCAAATTTTTCTCTTCATGCCTAAAAACTGCCTTTTCGCTTGAAAAGGCAGTTTTTGACAAAAAATTGCGGTGTTCAGAGCCGGATTTGTTTCAAAATATTTCGGGCGGTAATAAAGGTGTGCTTAAGGGAGAATATCAGTGTGACATGCTGAAAAATGAAGTATTCTTTGGAATTTTTTTTGAAAAAACGGCTCGATCAAATTATTTGAAATTGTGTGTATTAATTATTGAAGTAATAAAGCATACAAGGATTTTTTATTTTATTTTTAGTACATTTTATGAAGCAGAGGAGCGGTCGCAAAATAGCGTCTCAAAAAAAGATTCTCCGACGGTTGACAACATAAGTGCCACAGCAAGCATGCGAAATCGAAAATTAAAAAGATTATTAAATTATAATAGTATAGCTATCGCAGCATCGTAGGAAATTTGAAAATTTTGAGTAGAAAAAATGGCCATTAAAAAAATCGAATTTTACACAGAAGTTTTGCAGTAAATTGTTAATAAAAAAGTAAACAATTTAAAAAAAACTCTACGATGCGACAATAGCGATACGTTTTCTGAAGAGAATCCTTTTTGAATGTAGTCGATTGGACAAAATTTGACAGAGTTATCAACCAGGTCAAAAGTCAACCAGGTCAAAAAACATGGTTTCGAGAAAAACGCGTTTAAAGTGCAGAAAGGCCCGTATAGAAGGCTCTGAGAGCGTCGACGCTTGGCGCCAATTTCGAATACTTCTAAGCCGAATATCGTTTTGAAAATTTGTAGGCATATTCTTCAAGGCCAAAAATATCTATTTAAGAAAAAAAAATCGATTTTTTTTCACACTGATATTCCCTCTTAAAGAACACGAAAAAAATGGTCGTAGTGTGGACAATTCCGGTTTTATTCATTTTCTCCTCAGATATACTTTTCTTAAGCCCTTATATTGACCTTTGAAAAAAATATATCTTCGTTTTCGTCAATGACTTGAATGGTGTATACACATCCCAGAATTGATATGGTACAAAGAAAAAAGCTTTTAAAAATTTTTACGCCGTTTTTCTCAAAACCATGTGACTGCCCGATTTTGTTTTCAAAATCGGGTGGTCTCGTAGCTTCTACAACTTCCAGACGATTGTCTTCGAATTTCAACTGTAGTTACTTCTTAGATGGATTTTCTGGCGAAGTATACGCAATTTTCACGATCTACTAACAATTACGATGTTGTAAACAGATAAAAGCCGTTTTTTGAAGTCGAACATGCGACAAATTTTTTCAAAATGGTGTCAATTTAGCGAAAAATAAATATTTTATAATACTCGTGTGTACTTTGATAGCAAAATTCATGTAGATTACTAAAAAAAAATTTTTTTGTTCTATGTGCTCATGTACGTCTCCAATGACTCCGCCCGTGAAGGGCCTAAAAAGGTGTTCTTCGTCCACCGGCCACAGGGCCGCCATTTCGTATATTTTTCGAAAATAAAAAAATAATTTGAGTACCTACAGATATGTGAAATAAACCCTCCAAACCTCAATTTAATTGCTCCATTAGGATTTTCAAAAAAAATCCCAAAAAGCCTTATTTTCCGACCATATAATCCGACACTAAATAAGACCCGAAGCGATTTATCCTTCTTTAAGTTAAGGCTTATACTTTTTCAACATCCACTCATTTTTTATATCTATATATAAATAGTCTTGAAAATTCAACGTACAGAATGCGTTAGGATCCACCAAGAATCGTATCGAATTCCATTTGATAATGTGGAAATCCTCTAGGATTCGTATACTGTATTCCAATGGAGAACCCCGATTAGAGGATTGTCACGACTGTGGCACTTCAGTATAGGGATCCAATGCACTGATCCATTGGATCCCTGTCATTAAGTAGAGACAAGTATGAGAACCCGATTGGATTCCTACGACATTTCTGCACGGGGTTGTATTTTAGCATTGAATATGCTGTTAAAACTGTATACGTTTATTGGGGTAGGCTGGGTGAAGGGGATTAAGGGGTTACCCCCACTTGCGATTTTGAAAAAATCGATTTTTTTATTGCATTTTTTTGAAGTATAAGTATCCGGGCCCATACTTCTGTATGGGCCCGGAATAGATGACTCTATGTAAGTTTACGAAAAATATTTCCTTCGTGTAAACTGAAATTGAAACTTTAAACGCGTTTTTTCTCAAAATGGCATTTCTGAAGTCGGTGACCAAGATTACTCGAACACTAATGAACCGATCTTCTTGAAATTTTGCAGGCTTATTTAATACATAAAAATGTAGTCTTTAATCGTTCGATTTTTTTTCGAAAAAATGGCCGTTTTATAGCCAAAAAACGGCCGTTTTTTTCGTTAAAATCGAACCATTAACTTTGACTGTCCGCCATTTTGTGAAAAATGAATATTTTTTAAAATCCTTCGATTAAAGACTAGTTTATACTTATATTTGACTAAATCCATCCTCATTTTTTTTTCAGATGATCCACTTCGCCGCAATGTTGGTCACCGCAAACCGTGTATATAAAAACATTATTTCATTGACGGCCATTTGCCACTAAACAATGTAATATTTTTCAATAAAAAAATTACTGAAAGTTCTTCAAGATGTGTTCTTTAAGATAGTATATTGATCGATTAAAAAAGTTTTGTAGTTTTCCTTAAAAAAATTCATGAAAAAGGCCTTTTTTTGCGCTACAAGTGGGGGTAACGCCTTAATTTAGCTGAATGTCATACAAAACTAACTCTACCCCCACTCCATCGCCACTGTGTTGTAGTAGAGTGGGGGGGGAGCTGCAACATGCTGAATGCCTGTGATTGGTTGAAAAATGCCCTCTCCCCACCCAATTCTAAACTGCTTATTAATTTAACAATTATATTGCCTAATTACAGTAATATATTTTTTTTAATCATCAAAACCAACTTATATCATTTACATGTACTTGTTTTCTACTACCCGAAAAGTCTGAATACATTTTCAATGCCATGACCTAGTTGCACTTTGTGTAATATCTGTAGTTTCTTTTGTATTCACTTCTCAGGTGAGTTTCTCAACCCGCAGGCACATTCCACATATCAGCTGTTGACCCTCGACCCACCATTTTCTTTTTTCTTATCCTACGCACGCTACATGGGCCGCCCAATCCTCGTGTTGAAATTTTGTACGTCTCATCGTGATAAGAGGGTTCGGCTATCTTTCGGCAAACTAGTTTTCCAGACTCGACAAGGTTTCCGCACTGCGGTTGACACCACCCCTTTTGCTCTAGCGACCCTCGTCTACCCTCGTCGTTTCTTGTATAATGTAACCCAACTGCTCTCGGGTACCCATCTATCTCTCGTCCGTTCTTCAAGTTTTACTCTCTCTCTCTCTCGTTCTCCCTCATAACCTGGTTTGTTTATATACATATTCGCGTGTGTACTCCGTTGTCCTCATCTCGGGGCCCCAGGGAGATTTTGGCGCGTCAATTTTGCGTGCGCAAAAGTCTAATAGACTCTCGGACTGACCCTATCCGTCAACTTCCCTCATCCTTGTGATTACACGTTGTCTTTCGTTCCGATCTGTCAGCTTCGCCACTGACGAATCCTTTCACGAATCTTTGTAGCTTGCGGAAATGGCTATGAGTTGTCCCAAAGATCACCTCAATTGTGATACCGAGTTGAGGGAGAGACCGGTATGTTCCCCGCGTTAAAAAATCGTCCTCGCATAGTCAATTGTTCATAAAAACAGGTTTCTGTCGTCGATGATGTGCTCCAGTCCCAGGCAAAAGCGGCCGAACTTTGAAATCCCCACAAATCTGCCCCAAATTTAAGGGGTCTTCTCACTTTAGACGTTAAAAAAGGCTATTTTCATGAAATTTGTTGATATGTTTATAATATAGCTATTGATATAAAAGTTGTTACACTTAATAAATACACTTTCGAAATACATTTAATTTTTTTTTAATTTATTCATGTAACCCAAACAACCTTTAGCGCATTTTGCTCGAAGCAACGTTTTTCGTCGGTATGTTGATAAAATCTTCGAAACTACTGAACCGATCCTTATGAAATTTTATACCAACTATAGGTATAGTGCATAACAAGGATTTTTTTAAATTTTGATGTTTACTATTTTTTGCCAATAACGGTTAAAAAACACGTTTTTCTTGTTTTTTCGAAAAATGTCCGCCATTTTGATATTTTTGCTTATATAAAAAATCGTGTGATATGCGCTATAGCATACTGAATCTAAAAGCGCTTGATTTTTTTGTTTCGGATAAAACATCTCCCAGATTTTATGAACAGCGCAGACCTACAATTTTTAAGGACATTTTTTTAACTACCATTTTCGTCTATGAATAGTGGCTTAAATAAATAAATTATATTTTTAAAATGTATTTCTAAAGTGTATTTATTAAGGCCTTAGGCCACAGTAACGGGTAAAAAATCATGTGCGAATTTGACAATTTTTTTTCGTATGCAAAAGTGATTCACTCATGCAATTAATTACACATCTATTTAGTATGAATATCGAGCTGTTAGAAAATCTATTTTTTTTTCGATGTACGAAATGGCGACTACTCGGAACTTCTCGAAACAGCTTTTTTTTCCAATTGGCGTGACACATAACATCAACAATTTTCACTCGATTTACTTCAAATTTAAAAGATATGTTCCTAATCGCATTTCGCGGAGAAGTACGTACGGAATTTCTGATTGATCGAAAACTTTTCATTTTATGAGCAGTTTATGAGCAGTTATAATGAAATTTGTCACTTAAAATTCATTTCTTAAGTTCAAATACTTACAACTTTTGAATAAAACAATATTTTTTAAATTCCGTACGTACTTCTCTAGGTATTCTAATGTAAATTGACGAGAATTTTTGTTTTTTATTCTAGGTAAAAAATTGTGGAAGCCAAATGTCACGCCGCGGAGCGCCTAAAAAAATATAAAAGAAAATATTAGTGGTCGGCCATTTTATACATCGAAAAAAAAACATACATATTTTCTAACAGCTTGACATTCATACTAAATAGATGTGTAATTAATTTTATGAGTGAATCACTTTTTCACACGAAAAAAAAATTGTTAAATTCGCATATGATTTGATACCGGTTACTGTGGCTTAAAGCCTTAAGTGTAACAACTTTTATATCCATATCTATAATATAAACTTATCAAAAAAATTCACGAAAATGGCTTTTTTTAGCGTTCAAAGTGAGAAGACTCCTTAATCTAAAATCACTTGTAACTGGCACAAGACGTCAGGCCTTAATTGTTCAAGTCAAAATGTTTCTCGTTCTCGAATAATTCTCTCATCCGTATGCTTATATTGAAGCTCGATGGTGAAAACTCCCGAGAGTGTCATCATTTTCCAATGGACAACTGAACCGATTCCAAATTTTCCCCACAAGCTTAAGGCGTTACCCTCACTTGTAGCGCAAAAAAGGCCTTTTTCATGAATTTTTTTAAAGAAAACTACAAAACTTTTTTAATCGATCAATATACCATCTTAAAGAACACATCTTGAAGAACTTTCAGTAATTTTTTTATTGAAAAATATTACATTGTTTAGTGGCAAATGGCCGTCAATGAAATAATGTTTTTATATACACGGTTTGCGGTGACCAACATTGCGGCGAAGTGGATCATCTGAAAACAAAATGCGGATCGATTTAGTCAAATATAAGTATAAACTAGTCTTTAATCGAAGGATTTTAAAAAATATTCATTTTTCACAAAATGGCGGACAGTCAAAGTTAATGGTTCGATTTTAACGAAAAAAACTGCCGTTTTTTGGCTCTAAAACGGCCATTTTTTTTTCGAAAAAAAATCGAACGATTAAAGACTACATTTTTATGTATTAAATAAGCCTGCAAAATTTCAAGAAGATCGGTTCATTAGTGTTCGAGTAATCTTGGTCACCGACTTCAGAAATGCCATTTTGAGAAAAACGCGTTTAAAGTTTCAACTTCAGTTTATACGAAGAAAATATTTTTTTTTGTAAACTTACATAGTCATCTATTCTTTATACTTATACTTCAAAAAAATGCAATAAAAAAATCAATTTTTTCAAAATCGCAAGTGGGGGTAACCCCTTAAGACACCGAAATAACGATTCATCCATCGGTTCTCTATGGTAGCATTTTTGCAACACTCCAATAAATCCTTCATCCCCAGGCTTGACCCTGCAAAAACACATTTGCGTTGAAAAAAAAGAACCCCGGCAGTTTTCCAGGAAAATGTGATACGTTATTCAGTCTCCATGTCATTCAAGGTGAAGTGGAACACTCCTCGACATTGCGAGAACGAGAGTTCGTGTGGGACAGCAGCATTGTGGCGACTCCGCGAAGCGTGTCACGAACCCTTGTCGCTGTGATAGCCATGCTCTCTTTTGTCCCACGGCAGCCTCCTCATTCTGCTCTCTCTGCTTCTGTCTCCCTTGCCGAATAAGATAGTTTCCTTTCGTAATTCAGCGACCAAGATCCTTCACACGGATCGTAGTTAGCGGAGAAGACTCCTCGGGCGATATCGTCGTGTCTCGCGCTATCTCGTGGTGTAATTTGAATTTTAATTCGCCCCGCTGCCTCACCAGGTTATCGTTCTTTCGTAGTCAGTCGCTTAATTTTCCGGCTGCGATCGTGTTTTCCCAAGGTCCACGTACAAACATTCATGGAGTTTGCTATCTCTCAGAAAATACCACACTTTCCACCCACACATGCATATAATAAGGCCAGTGGCAACAAAGCTGATGATGATGATGATGATGATGAGGAAGATATACATGTCTTCTGTTTTCGACCACCGTAGTCGAAAAATATTATCTCACGATCCGGGGTAGCGTTAATTAGCTCGACAGCGAAACTTTGTTATAAAAGCACGAGAAAAGTTTTACAGGTCGTTGGCGATCCGGGTGAGACGTATAGAGAGCAAGCAGCGAGGGTACACCGGGAAATTGGCGCTGCCTCTCGCTGGCCTCGAATCTCCGGAAATCTCTGGCGAGCTTTTCCGCATACTCGCCCTTTTTTATCCCCACTTTAAGGGGAGGGTAGGGGTTTGTACTTTTGAAAAATCGATCTTTTTTGTCTTTTCTCATAGTCAAACATTTTAAGAATATAATCCCAAAAGTTGAAGTCAATCAGAGCAAAACTCTCGAAGTTATTGTGACTATTTAGTCCCGCTCCTCTAACACTAGCTCCGACTTCTCTAAACTTCAAACTTGATACATTTGATACTACAACTTGATTTATTTCAAACTTGATACACACTTTCCACATGTAAAATACCTCCCCCCAACGGTTAGTTTGAGATTTTTTTACATTGAAGGGCTTTTCCACCCCCAAAATGGCGGAATTTTTCGTGAAAAATGCACTTTTCACTTTACATGACCACCAAAAATTTAGAAATGAAAAAAAAAATTATCAAAGACCGTTGGGGGGAGGATTTGATGATACTTTGACTAAACTTTAATGGTACTTGATTTCAAATCATTTCTAGCTGAGATACAGTGAACACCGCAAATCGTGTTTTTCCAAAGGCGTTCTTGGAAAAGCTTTGTCACCCGCTTGTTTGTGAATATTTTCGCGTGCAAATTTCACGGAATGTTCTTGAAATGACACTTAACAATGTACAAAAGGTTTCAATAAATTTACCC
The DNA here is from genome assembly GCA_944452715.1 of Ophion slaviceki. Lineage (NCBI taxonomy): Eukaryota > Metazoa > Arthropoda > Insecta > Hymenoptera > Ichneumonidae > Ophion > Ophion slaviceki. Next base: position 14,329,474 of record OX101794.1, on the reverse strand, counting down.
TATCCGTATAGATGAAAAAAATTCGCAAAAAAGTGTTTTTTTTTACGCTGAAATCCCTACCCTTCGATTAACGGCACTGATGGGAATATCATTTTTTTATTCTTTCTGCATTAGTTTTTCGACGATCTGGAAAATTCATTCTTCCGAAGATATCACTGATGTTCACTGGATCCAATTGTTTCGTGAACGATGCCATGTGCATGGCATGAGGAGAAGCCGTCTAGTCAAGTGATCCATTTCATTAGAATTTTCATTCAGCGGGAGTACGAAGCTTTTTATTGGCAATTACTGCACCTCTCTCTCTCTCTCTCTCTCTCTCTCTCTCTTGCTCTATCTATCCCTCGTTCTACACATTTATCTGCCTTTATCTCTGTCGAGATTTCATCACTCGTTTTTCCTCTCCACATCCTTCCTAGTCCAACACAATCGGATCCATCGTACAATGGCCGATCTACACATCAGGGTGAAAGGATTGTTTCGCCAAGGACTGCGTATTACACTGTGGAGAAATCCTCTCTACAGGCAAACGGGAACGATGTCAGCGGACTAGTTGGATCCACCAGTAATTGAACTCGGTACCATCCAGGATGCCATTTCGAGTAAATCATCCGATACAGAGGTAACGAAGCGTTATACACGCATACATCGATACGCGTGAAATGGAGAAGGCTTTGAGGGACAGATACGTGGTTGCAGTCCGAGGAGGTAGGTGCTATCTGGAAAACTCGCATTTTCCTCTCTTTCGCTTTATCTCTGCGCCCGCATTTTCTCGTTATTGAAAGTTCGACGCAGGATTGTAGCAGTGAGAAAAAAAACCCAAACGCCCTTCGCTCACTAGTCAGCTCCAGTTTCATTATTCAGCTCTTATTCGATTTATGAAATTCGTCGATCGAGAGACTAGGGAGAAAGTAATCGAACGAGGTACAAAGGAGGTAGTGACAATTTCGACCAGACGACCATTTGAGCCGCGATACTTTAATCTATGTAGAAAAGTTTGGGGCCTGCTGCATGTTGGCTTCCTGGTTGTTTGGGTGGTACATTTTTAGACTACTAGATATTTGGGTACGATTTGATCGATGTGAAAAGGTTTTCCAGTTAGTATTGTCACCGAGCGAGCTTTTTTCTTGTTGAGGCGCATCAGATGGTCAAATTCTGATGTTGACCATCAGCTTTCTGAACTTCCATCGTCACTCCAAACGTCATATGGGGATCGAAACGATTCATTTTTGTGATCGTTTAAGGGGTGAGATGCAGTCAGAATTTTCAAAAATTCGATTTTTCACACATTTTTTTGAAGTATGATGTTGCGAAAATATTCCTTGAAAATTTCAAGTCAATCCGATGAATAGTTTCCGGGATATCCCACAATTAGTGACGGGGCATCGGGTCCCAATGGCAGATACCCGGGAAGGCAGAATGCCTCGAAGACAACAACAAATTGATATTTTGGAAGCTTCCACATCGGCAGAAGCCCTATTGTATGGGCCAGGAATTGATGACTCGATGTAAGTAATTTTTTAATTAGAATTTCTATACATAAATCAAGTGTAAAGGTGGCAAACTCTTTCAGAAATTTTCAAAAATTTATTACTCAAAAACTATGAACTTTAGCAAAATTTTATAGAAAATACTTTCATTTTAAAATTGCCGAAAATGTTGAGAAAAAAATAACTCATCCCGAAAAACTTTAATTTTTTGAAAAATTGTTTCAACAATTGGCTATAAACAATTGAATGCTCGACTTTTCGGCAAAAAATTGTGATATTTGGATTCAGCGGATCAAAATACATAAAAAAGTGTAGCTTCATCCTTTTTCAAGTCGGTGACCACTATAATTAAAAACCACTCCATGGATTTTGATGAAATTTGGTGTGATTATTGATAGCATTAAAAACTAGTGCTTAATCGAAGGATTTTTATTTTTGTTGAAAATTTATATCTTTTTTAACAATAAACGAGCGATTTTTTGGTCGAAAATCGAAAGTTATCGGTCAGAAGCCACCATTTTGTTAATTTCTGAAAAAAGCTTCGATTAAGGACTAGATTTATTATTAAACTGATGATTTTTTGGTTTTTTGATTTCAGATGATCCAGTAAAATTTTATGATGGTCACCGTAAAGCACTACATGCCGAAGGGGGTCCGACAAAGATGGCGACATTGTTATAAATAATCAATATTTTTCTTTGAAAATTTGAACAAGTCACGTTGAATCATAACATAAAAAGTCCGTGTAACCACTTTTGTAAAACAAACTTAATTACTATAAAAAAAATTATTGAAAATGCTCGTTTTTTCACGCCTCTGACTGCATCTGACTCCTTAATAACGATCGGGGGGGTCGTAAAATCGCTTTTCCAAACTTGTCAAAGCGTGCGATTGCCTATTTGGGTCACTCAGACAAAGTGCAAGCCATGATTGAAGGCGGTTTGGGTGAGTTCGCTGCCATCCGAGGGCCATACGATTCGTTCGTCCGCTGCCACTTTCGCAAGACTTAGAATTGCGGACTGGAATGCAATGACATTCTAAATATTCTAAGCACTGTATGTGGTTGTTTTTGGCGTTTACATATTTTGATGCATGAGGTTTAAATGCCTACCGGAATCAAAGGATGCATAAAAAATTGTTCGTATCGAATTGAGCAACCGGGAAAAGTCCGCGGATCTTTAGAAATTCCAAACCATATCCCTAAGGAAGATAAGAAAAATAAGTGTCACATCGACAATCTAATTCCAGGTCAAGCATGTTGCCATGTTTATTCTTTGATTAAGAATAAAGCTAAGGCTACTAATAATAGACATTAACCTCCAATAGGCTACCAAAATTGGGTAAACATACCAAACGGTGCATCGAAAATCGTGTACAAATGTCCATAGTCAAACTGTCACCATAGCAGAACCATGGACACATTTGATTCACTTGATGGACGAGTTTGATTCTACGGGGATTGATTGCCACTTGGCACTTGATGAACAAGTATGATTCTTCGATGATGACTCGCAATACAAAAATCTAACAAGCAAATTGAGTATACTCTGACATTCTTGGACGACTTTGATCCGGTCCGATAAAGTTCACCTCTACCTCGTATCTTTCTTTGGCCACTTAGGAACGAGCTTGAATCCAAGGGTTGAACGACTTCGGTAGTTAAAGGTTCTGCGTTTCGTATGGCACGCGATATCATACTTTGGCCAGACAATCGCCAGAGTTCCGAAAGGCTTGATAGCCTTTCTTTTCTTCTTGTGTTCTCGTTCCTTTTGCTCCGTGCTTTTTCGATCTGCCTCTTGGCACAGACCGATCGTTTTCGTTCGTGCACGGGGGTATGTATAACCGGCCCTCGAGTTATCCTCGCGAGACTCCCTCGCGTGTCAAGATTCGAATATATTACTGCCTGCGAATTGTTATTTATAGAGTTCTTTTTTGAGAAACGCTCGTGGAATAGGTAGATCCTGAAATGAGGTGGACGAGGAACCGACCTGCATCACGATTCGATGTCTTCGTGGCAATGAAAGAATCTCGAGGGAAATTCGAGCTTCTCGTGACCCCAGTTCACGTGCGATGATACCATTAATGATAAATATTAAGGCGCAATTCGACCGCGTTATCGTTACCGCAGCCAATGTTTTATTCGCGCACAAATTATCCCCGGGACTCCGCGATAAATACGGCATACAAGACTGGCCACGGAAGTGTGAGGTTCTCGAATTATTCTCGGAGCGATGCTGATGGAGGGGCAGCAAAAAAAATTATCACGTCCGAGCGGTGAGTAGTGCGCGGGTTTCTTCTTACAAATTCCAGAGAGTAATCTGCCATCTACCAATATAACTTTGACAACACCGATTTGAACACTTTAAGGTCAAAGTTGATCGATTAACAAAAAAAGTTGCAATTCGAGTTAGACATGCGACATTATAAATGTTTTCCTGTGCAAATAAAAAAAATTATCATTTTGCAGTTTAAGGGTTTACCCCCACTTGCGATTTTGAAAAAATCGATTTTTTTTTGCATTTTTTGAAGTATAAGTATCCGGGCCCATACTTCTGTACGGGCCCGGAATAGATGACTCTATGTAAGTTTACAAAAAAAAATATTTTCTTCGTGTAAACTGAAATTGAAACTTTAAACGAGTTTTTCTCAAAATGGCATTTCTGAAGTCGGTGACCAAGATTTCTCGAACACTAATGAACCGATCTTCTTGAAATTTTGCAGGCTTATTTAATACTTAAAAATGTAGTCTTTAATCGTTCGATTTTTTTTTTCGAAAAAATGGCCGTTTTATAGCCAAAAAACGGCCGTTTTTTTTTTCGTTAAAATCAAACCATTAACTTTGACTGTTCGCCATTTTGTGAAAAATGAAATTTTTTAAAAATCCTTCGATTAAAGACTAGTTTATACTTATATTTGACTAAATCCATCCGCATTTTTTTTTCAGATGATCCACTTCGCCGCAATGTTGGTCACCGCAAACCGTGTATATAAAAACATTATTTCATTGACGGCCATTTGCACTAAACAATGTAATATTTTTCAATAAAAAAATTACTGAAAGTTCTTCAAGATGTGTTCTTTAAGATGGTATATTGATCGATTAAAAAAGTTTTGTAGTTTTCTTTAAAGAATTCATGAAAAAGGCCTTTTTTGCGCTACAAGTGGGGGTAACGCCTTAAGGACTTTTCCAAAAAAGGACAGGACATTTTTTTCCACCCTGAACTTGTTCATCCCATTATATTGAACGATATTCCGTCGGGGGAGGCTAACACTTTCCATGAATTCCGTAAGTTATGAGGTTTTAAAGTTCGCGTAATCACGTGATAAAATAGTACATTTGACAAATTTTCGACGCCTATATTGGTGGCGGGGGGGGGGGGGGGGGCATTTATAAAAAGCCGTTCTAAATGCAATGCCGAAAATAAATCGCGGCGGGCACCCTCCCATAAAAAGGTATTGGGTGTTCAAGTTCACGAAAACACGTCATAAAATAGCGTATTTTCGAACATTTTCGGAACACCTATATTGAATGTGGGGAGTGGGGGATTTATAAAAGAAACCTTCCTAAATATCCCTTGCCCCCCCCCCTTTGTTTTTGTGTGTTATTAGCGGGAGGTGTCTGATGTGGCTACGCAGGGCGTCCAGGGGGGGGCAACCCCCCAGCGCGTCAAGGGGCAGAGACCCCCCAAACACACTAAACGTAGTTTTTAAATATATTTAAATGAACTACAGCTGTACTCCGTTGATCATTTTTGGGGCCCGAATAACAACCCAAACAACGGCTGCAGGGGGAGGGGAAAGTGACCGCCCCGTGGGTGAGAGCCCCTTACGGGGATGGAGGGGGCGGGGCCCCCCAAAAACACTAAACGTAGTTTTTAAATATATTTAAATGAACTGCAATTGTACTACGATGATAATTTTTGGGGCTTCAACCCTTAGTAGTCACACTTACCTAGAATCACGTTATGGTCATACTGGGTCCATGGGACCCAGGCGTTTTTAAATTGTTATAAATAATGAAATAATCCATTCAGCGATATGAAAAAATAGTGAGGTATAATTTGAACCTTGTTTAATACAAGGATATTGGTTAGAATTCAAAAATTAATTTTAAATATGCAAAAAGAACTCGTGAAAAATGACTTTTTTTTACAAAAATAGCTGTAACTCTTGTAATTATTGACAAAAAAAATGAAAAAAAAAAATGGTTTTATAATTTGGAAACAATGTACTTTGAAATAGACATAGCGGTTTCTGTGGACTTTTGAAAAAGTATGTTTATTTCATCCAACGCAGATGTGATTCAGAAGGAGAGAATAAAACGCTTACGCATATCAAAAAATGTATGTTTTATTGGAAAAAAAAGTTGTACGCCATCGAAATAATGTGAAATATAACTCCTGGGTCCCGCGGACCCAGTGTGACTATTAAGGGTTAATAACAACCCAAACAACTCCAAACAATCAACCCAAACAAACCCAAGCACCGGCTAAAGGGGGAGAGGGGAACTCTTCGGCATCGGATTCAGGAAGGTTTCTTTTATATATTCCGCCACCTCCCACCCCCAATATAGGCGCCGAAATATTCAAAAATGCCCCATTTTATTACGTGTTTCCGGAAACTTCAAAACCTCATAACTTATGGTATTAATAGAAAATGTGAGCCTCCCCCAACGGAATATCAATAGTGGTAACCGAACAAAGCAGCTCATGTGAAAAAAATTCCGTCGTTTTTCGAAAAAGTCTTCAAACTGCATAATTACCAAAAAATTCAACACCCCGAAAAATGTCCTATTCGAGACTATATCTCGCCAATCTATTAAAATTTTCTCTGTGTCAATCGTAACATTTTTTTTCGAAAAATCAACCTTTATCATCATCATCGTATGAAAGCACGAAGCGACGAACAAGAGTGTTTCTCGAATCCTGACAACGCGTAAACGTAGCATGTTTGTTTTTTTTTGTCGGGAACAAAAATACGCCCGAGCGATTGAAGAAAGAGTACGGAGGATGAAAGAAAGTAACGAAAAGTATATAAAAAAAGCTGCGCCAGTGGAAACGTCTAAAGAAATAGAGAGCACCGCGTTTGGGTAAGATGTGTCTGTGAGAGTGGAGCGAAGTTTATCTCTTCTCGCGTTGCACGAAACCGTATACAGTCTTTCCCTCCTCCGTTGTTTCTGGATGAGATTCAAGGTTCGAATTTCGTTTCCCACAGCAGCTATACGCTTTTCAAACGCGAAAGCCAAGTCGTCTGTGTCTGTCTGTTTGTGTGGTTTTTTTGCTCCATGCGGAAACCTCGAAACCACGAGCGAAGAGAAAAGATATCCGCATGCGGAAATGCGCATGAAAGAGAGAAAGGGAAGATTTTCCCTGGCGTCAGAGGAGGTTTCCGGAAATGAGAATCATTGTGCAGTGCTTGACTTCGGTTCTTACGAAAACGAACTACGCGAATGTACAACGCACCAACGAAACATTCGAACGTATTTTACGTTTCGGGCTCTTATGGCTGCCTGAATTTCGAAAGGATTATCCTCCTCCCTTGCTTTGTCCTCGCTCCGGAAGTACGGTAGTCTGTGATGGAGCTGAAATTGACAACCAGGATTTCTCCTCGGTGCTTCGTTTCCTGCTCGATAATCCCAAAGATTAGTGGTGGGGAGAAGAATCTGACCACTTTCCAAAATTCTATACCACAGTGGTAAAACCCGAGTCGAAATAGAGACCGAGGGTGGTTTTTTTCGGAAAGTGACTTGTCGAGTTTATATATTTCTGGGGGTTTTAAACACACAATGGAAGCTTTCAAAATAAATGAAAATCCAAGCGTAGAGCTCGGAACAATGGCGAAAATAAAAAATTTACGTGCCCCGAAAGTCTCG
>OX101794.1:14159615-14317115 GCA_944452715.1 Ophion slaviceki | reverse complement strand
ACCTATCATACCTATCATGTACCTTCACGTGTACATCCAAGCATACGGACGATCCTTTTTCGCCATCCTTCGACATCCCTCCCTCGAGCTATCCACGTACGTATAACTCGTATGTACAAGCTCGGCATATGCGTTCTATGCTCGTTTTACCCACTAATTAGATGTGAATGTGCCGGAGTAAGCTACAGGCCATGGGTGAACCAGTAAAATGCCCCTTTGTTGGAATGGGGACTGAATTTAAAAAGGTGGAAACAAACGGCGATGTGGTGTATATGTACACCTACTATGAATAGGTGTGTGGGTGTAGATAGTGACCTAATTAGTACCCATTGGGGTGCAGTGATTGAAGAGAAAACGTATTCTCTGGTGAATATCGGTGAAACGTTGATAGCCTGCAAACCAACGAGGCATTCGAAATCTTCCTGGAATCTCCCATCGGTATATTATCTTGTAAAATGATTCGCGTGCTTGGGGGACGTCGTAGTTTTTTTTTTATTAGTGCTGATTAATGCCGTTGGCGCTGGTGAGCAGAATATGTGTGCTGTTTAATTTTCTGCATTTTCAAAATTGTATATCGTTTTGTGTATCGCGTTCTGATAATAATTTCTGTTTTTATTGGTATATGTATGCCGTATATTTATTTTTGAAATATTATAAATATACGGTCTCCACGTGCAATAACGGGAAACCGATGCTCAATGGTTTTGAGATATGAGTGGAGATAAAATATTGACATTTTGCAGTTTGATAAATGAAAACGTTCAGCGGAGTGAGAAATTCTTTTCGGAAGTATGGGTGTGCGGTTTGAGTAATAAAAATGTATAGTGATGAATATTAATGATATTAATTAAATAATATTATCTAAAGAGTTAAGTTGGGAATAAGAATAAAATATAAATAAAATAAATACCGATAATATATAATAAAGATAGCAATGAAATAAATATAATAATAATATAATAAAATATATATAATATTGTAATAATAAAATAATTAAAATACCGGTAAATATTCGGAAGTGCTAGAAATATTCGGCTCCTGTTAGAATCAGGTTCTATCTGGTATCTGGTTCTATCAGGTATCAAATAAACCCAAACAAACCCAAACAAAAATTTGCCTCCTCGTAGCAGGAGCCCCGCTTCCGAATTTGTACCAAAATACCTAATAAAATAATCTAAAAAATGTATATTTTTTTTTAGATTTTCTATCGTAATAAACGGTAATTTTTTAGATAAGGGACTTTTGCGAAAAAAAAATTTCGCTATTTTCTCATTTGTGGGTTATAAATGATGAAATTCAATCGGAGAAGGCTGAGACTTTTCGTTACCAAATTATTTACGAGCAAAAGAACGTTAAAAGTCATTTCGAATTTTTCAAAAACCTAAACAAACCCAATGAAGGCGTCGAAATGTTCAAAAATTCCCTATTTTATCACGTGTTCCCGCGACCTTCAAAACACCATAATTTTTTATGGGGGAGGGGGCGAATTTCAGCTTCCCCCGACTGAATATCGTCATTTATAACCCCATAAATAAGAAAATAGCAACAAAACAACAATTTAGGCTTATTTTCCGGAAAAGTCACTTATCTAAAGAATTACCTAATTGATTTGCCTAATTGGCGATGGCCTTAGACTGGCGTACTCGTTTATCTCAGTGAAAAAAAAAGATTTCGGTTTTTTTTTGTTCCCACCCGTCTGAAATCCAACGTACGTATGCTGCTTTAATTTTTTTTTCGAGCTTACTCTTTTTGATGAATTTCGCTTACGTTGTTCCTGTCCCTTATCGCACAACTATCAGCAATCGATGCCAACGAATTTCATGTGCTCGTCCACAACGGTGGACGAAACACCGTCGATACCGAACGCTTAAAATCGTCGCAGTAGTCGTCGCTATCGTTCGATAAGCTTTACCCGCGCGACTCATTCGCGGTCGTTAAAAGCAGAATTGCAGGTTTTACAACCCCGCGACTGGGAAAAGCCCGATTACGAGCATCGGACGAAGCGCGTCGTCTTTCATTTGCTTTATCGTGGACCATTCGCTCGCCGAATGTCGCGTTCTTTGTCAAAACCGCGAATCTCCCAGGCTCCCCTTCATAACTGTCGAATTCATATGGTTTGTGTACGAACGATATCTGCGTGCCAAAACGTAAATTCTTGCCGATAACCCACTATTTTACTATCGGATATCCCCCCCCCCCCCCCCGCCCGACAATTTTTTATTGTGCCAGAGTTTGCCACAGTCGCCATTTTTTCTACTAGAAAAAAAGTTCAGTAAATTTGACTAACAACTAGCATCACTTAAGGGGAGATATACACCTAGATGGTCGAGGTCGAGGATTTAGAAGCTATGAAAATTCCGTCGACCGTAGAAGACCTATACTATGGGCCTGTTATCGATGATTCCATGTAAGTTGACAAATTTCATGACTTATTCATTCCCAAATTTTCAAACGCGTTTTTCTCAAAACCACGTTTTTCAAATCGGCACCCAAAATTTCTCGAAAACCAATGAACCGATTGCCTTGAGGTTTTTTGTGGTTATTCTATACACCATTATCCAGTACTTGTCATAGGATTTTTTTTCCGTTAATTAGTTTTTGTTTTATAGGCAAAATAATAACTAATTTTTGGCCCAAAAATCACTATTTATGTTCAAACGACCGCCATTTTGTCATAAATCGATATCTTTAAAATCGGCTATGACACTTTAACGTGCTATAAAAATTATTTAAAAATACTTTTTCAACGACTGTTTTAATTCACTTAGAAGAGATTTTCATACTGAAGAAAATAAACTTTGGTTTGATTCAATAGGTCGTTCAGTTTTTTTGCTATCACGCCCGCCAATTTGGAAAAATCATAGGATTCAATAGGAGGAAATTTCAATATCAAATATCAATCCCTTCTCTGCTTTTGGCCTTGTATTTTCGAAAATATTTACAATTGGACTGTGTAACTTTGTAAATATATTCTTGGATAGTTTATCTATCGATTTAAGCAATTAAAAAAAGATTTTTCGGACCTTCTAATTCAGGCTCCCGCCTTAAGGCCATGTGCCACACGCCAGAAAATTTCGACGCGGCCTCTCGTTACGTCGGTAGCGCAGATCTCGTAGTTTTTAGCTACGAGTCGCTACCGACGGACAGCGCAGCGATCGCGAATTCGGTCTCGATGCTTCGCACTGGGACGAAGAGTCGAAGCCAAATAGACGGCGATCGCTGAGCGCGCGCGTGTGTGTGTGTTTGCTACGCCGCGCCGACCGCGTGGAGAAAGAACGAATACATTCTCGCACGCCGTTCGGACGTACGCAAGCACCTTACATCTATGTGTGTATCACACAAGTCATACAAGTATGCGTAGCGACCATGGTACACTTGTATTGGAAGCATGCGCTCGCTCGGCAGGAGAGCGGTGAAACTTTGTTGCATTTTACTTTGTATATGCAGCCATCGAATCGATTTTTTTTCGACGACGGCCACAACCAAAAGACTCAGGCATTTTCCCATACTTTTTTAATTCATTTAAACAAATAAGCTCGAACACAATTTGTTACATCGATGCCGCTTATCGTTAACGATATCGATAGCTGCCAAAATTTCGAGCGACCGAAATTGCTCGAAACTCACTCTACAAAAGAGTGGTAAAATTTTACAATGCTCATTATTTAAACAAATGTGTTCAGCATTTTTATCTCTGCCAGGGTTCATATTTAGCAGCATTTTTGCTGGTCAGCTTCTCGAACAATCAAGATCGCTAGCCTCGCTCTACGGAAGAGCGGTGAAATTTTGCGATCGCGCATTGTTTAAACAAATGCCCTCGAATCGTTTTTTTGTCGACGGCGATCATCGGTGGAAATTTCTTTATGGTTGAACTTTCTAGCAAACGGGGTTTGCTAGAGACTCGTATGGTGGAAGGGTGCATTTTCCCATTCTTTTTTAATTAATTTAAACAAATAAGCTCAAAGACTATTTGGCATCTCGGTGTCGCTCATCGTCGACGAATTCGATGTCTGCTAAAATCTCGAGTCTCGACCGAGATCGCTCGAGACTCACTCTACAAAAGAGTTGTGAAATTTTACAATGCTTTTTGTTTAAACAATTGCGATCGGCATTTTTTTCTCTGCCATGGCTTATCTTCGGCTGGCTGTCTGCGGTCGACCAAATTCGCGAGCGAACGAGATCGACCGGGTCTCACTCTGCGAAAGAGTGGTAAAATTTTATTATTACTGCAAAAAAATACGTTTAGCATTTTTTGTCTCTGCCGGAATTCATCTTCGGCAGGTTTCTCCAAAGATTCGAATTTTCTAGCAATGACGATCGGAGAAGTCTCGCTCTACAGAAGAGCGGTAAAATTTTACTATCGCGAATTGTTTAGAGGTCATCGGTGTAAAATTTTCAAAAAATCGTTTTGTTGGAAGCACTTTAAAAAAATCCTTGGAAACTTAAAAAATTTTACAATGCTCTTTGTTTAAACAATTGCGATCGGCATTTTTTTCTCTGCCACGGCTTATCTTCGACAGGCTGTCTGCGGCCGACCAAATTCGCGAGCGAACGAGATCGACCGGGTCTCACTCCGCGAAAGAGTGGTAAAATTTTATTATTACTAAATTATTACTAATTACGCTAAAAAAAATCGTTTAGCATGTTTTCTCTCTGCCGGAATTCATCTTCGGCAGGTTTCTCCAAAGATCGAATTTTCTAGCAATGACGATCGGAGAAGTCTCGCTCTACAGAAGAGCGGTAAAATTTTACTATCGCGAATTGTTTAGAGGTCATCGGTGTAAAATTTTTGAAAAATCGTTTTGTTGGAAGCACTTTAAAAAAATCCTTGGAAACTTAAACAATTTTACAATGCTCTTTGTTTAAACAATTGCGATCGGCATTTTTTTCTCTGCCATGGCTTATCTTCGGCAGGTTGTCTGCGGCCGACCAAATTCGCGAGCGAATGAGATCGACCGGGTCTCACTCTGTGAAAGAGTGGTAAAATTTTATTATTACTAAATTATTACTAATTATGCAAAAAAAAATACGTTTTGCATTTTTCCTCTGCCGGAATTCATCTTCGGCAGGTTTCTCCAAAGATCGAATTTTCTAGCAATGACGATCGGAGAAGTCTCGCTCTACAGAAGAGCGGTAAAATTTTACTATCGCGAATTGTTTAGAGGTCATCGGTGTAAAATTTTGGAAAAATCGTTTTGTTGGAAGCACTTTAAAAAAATCCTTGGAAACTTAAACAATTTTACAATGCTCTTTGTTTAAACAATTGCGATCGGCATTTTTTTCTCTGCCATGGCTTATCTTCGGCAGGTTGTCTGCGGCCGACCAAATTCGCGAGCGAATGAGATCGACCGGGTCTCACTCTGCGAAAGAGTGGTAAAATTTTATTATTACTAAATTATTACTAATTATGCAAAAAAAAATACGTTTTGCATTTTTCCTCTGCCGGAATTCATCTTCGGCAGGTTTCTCCAAGGATCGAATTTTCTAGCAATAACGATCGGAGAAGTCTCCCTCTACAGAAGAGCCGTAAAATTTTACTATCGCGAATTGTTTAGAGGTCATCGGTGTAAAATTTTCACAAAATCGTTTTGTTTGAAACACTTTTAAGAAATCCTTGGAACCTTAAAAATTATGATGCATATTCCTTTGTAGCTGAAAAAAAACCATTATAAAGTGGTTTTGGACCTATTTTTTAAGGAAGTCTCCGCCGCTGAAAACCGTCTTTGGCGATCTCTCATGCCGGTAGGCGCAGTTCTCAACTCTTGTAAGCCTATTGTGGGAACGAAATGACCGACTAAAAATAGTTTTATTTTCGACCAATAGGTGGCATTAGGGGGCGTCCATTAATTACGTGAGGCGTTTAGGGGGGGGGGGGGGGTCGAGCGAAATGTCACCCAATCTCACGTGGAGGAGAGGGGGGGCTTCGGCAAATATCACGTACTTTTAGTAATTTTAGTAATTTTAGTAATCATGTAATTTTTATCACGTAGGGAGAGTCTCCCTACTACTTTACATGGTGGAGTAAATGGTACTACAACCGCAGTTACTTCTACTACAATTTATTTTCCATGAACGTATGCATTTTGAAAAATCTCACGTGAGATTAGGGGAGAGGGGAGGGGGTCGAGCAAAATCTCACGACATCTCACCAGGGGAAGAGGGGGGGGGGGTCGAAAATCGCCAAAATCACCTCACGTAATTAATGGATGCCCCCTTAGATTACGGGAAAAAAAACTTGTTCAGCTGTAGCGTCTTTGAAACCGTTGGCTTCAAACACGTTTTTTTCAAAACCATGTTTTTGATATCGGGACGGAGCAAAACTCAAACAATGTTCGACCAATCGACTTGAAATTTTAACTGTAGTTTCTTAGATTGCTCTACCAGTCAAGGACGAGCGCTTTTTTTGATTGACTGAAAATTGTCAAAAATATATCACTTTTTATACCCAACCCCAACAAATTAAAGAAACAAAAAATTTCTTCACTTTTTAAAGTGTTTTTTGAAAGGCTGTATCAATGTTAAAAATAGTCGTATCAAGATGAAAAAGAAAAACATTATTAAGCTTCAAGTCTATAGTTTGAGATCCTTTGGCAAAATAATTTTGTGAGCTACGGTTATCGCGTAGCTCACAATCATAAGAGTAGCGAGAAAATTATTTTTCCAATTTTATTTTTCAAGGGATTTTTTACAGTTAAATCAATGCATAGGTCCGTTAGCTTGTTTATTCAGTTCCAATTTGGTTTTTTTGTGGTCTCTCTACGTCAACTTTTTGCTGAGATACCCGACTTGTAATAAAAAATGTTCCTTTTGTGTTTGATCAATGATATCACAGCAACCAATGATCGCACAGGAAATTATTGGGCAGCCTTAAGAAAGTTGAATCAACTTCGTACAAGACGCTTTCGTTGATTTTTGAGAAAAAAAATTATTTTTCACCATTAACAGTAGTTTGAAAAATAGGACAAAAAATGACATTTTATGGTTTTTTAGTAAATCTACTACTCCATTACAAATATTGGTAGAAAGACTAATGTCACCACGTTTATTTTTCAGCTTAATGTACCCCCAATAGCCGTGTAAATTTTCAAATTGATCCACCGACCCGTTTTTCCGGACCCATCGATCAAATTGTTACAAAAGAATTAAAGGATCAAGTGTTCCTAAACATCGTGTAATCATGATCAAAATGAAAACACCCATTTTTTTCGACTATTTTTAGAACTTTGCAGTAATTGCTTGTTAAATTTAAGAAAAAAAATTGAAAAATTAAAAAAAAATTCTAATCTGTTTAAATTTGTAACATTTTTCAGGAAACAATGGTGACTCGTTGTTGCCACGCTTCGGCTTTGGCGCACCATAATTTCACTCATCTTTAATTGCATTGATTAAAAGTTGATACCCCTAAGCGATATTCACTAGTCGATCTGAGAACTTGTATGCCATTAATTGTCAATATTTTCTGCGAAGGTTATTAGGGATACAAAAAAACACTTTTTTCAAAAATGATCTCTCGTTTAGAAGGAGATACCAATGAACAATTTTTTTCAAAAACTAATCTTTGTTTGGTCAATTTTTTCTACGTTTTGGTAAACAAAATTAATCTAATGTTTTTGTAAACGCTCATTTTTTTTTCAATTTTTTATCATGCCTAGTTTTGAAAAAAAGATTTTTTTCCATAACCCTAATAACCTTCGTAGAAAATATTGAGAATTAATTGCATAAATGTTCTCAGATCGACTATTAAATACAGCTTGGGAGTATCAATTTTAATTGATGCAATTAAAGACGAGTGAAATTAAAGAGCGCAAAGGGCGAATCGTGTAAAAAATGAGTCAGTATTGTTTCCTGAAATATTTTACAAATTAAAAAAAATGTCCATCTCTCGAATTTTGTTCTTATATTTAACAAGCAACTAGTGCCAAGTTGTGAAAAAAGTCGAAGAAAATTAGTATTTTTATTTTGATGATGATTACAAGATGTTTAGGAATAATACACTTGTTCCTTTAATTGTTTTGTAAAACTTCGATTAACTTTTGATGGAAAACGGTTCGATGAATCAATTTGCAGACTAACAGGGGTATTGGGGGTCACATTAGTCTTTGCATCAATATTTGTAACGTAGTGGTAGATTTACTGAAAATCCAGAAAAAAGTCATTTTTTGTCCTTTACCAAATAACGGTTAAGGGTGAAAAAAATCACAAAAACCAACGGGAGGGGCTGGCAAGAAATTCATTCGACTTTTCAAAGCTGCCCTCTAATTCCCGTTGCGATAATTGGTTGCTGAGATATCGATAATCAAAGACAAAAGGATCTTTTTTTCATTCGAAGTCGGATATCTCAGCAAAAAAATTGACGTAGAGAGATAAAAACCAAATTAAAGCTGTATAAACAAGCTAACTGACCTATACATTGAGTTAACTGAAACAAAATTCCTTAGTCCGATGACCCCTGAAAAAAAAACAAATTTAGAATTTTTTCTCCCGGTATTTCTTATGATTGCGCGATAGCCGTAGATCACAATTTTTTTGCCGAAAGAACTCGAAACTATGATCTTGAAGCTTCAAAAGGCTTTTTTCATCTCGATGCGACAATTTTTCACATAGACACAGCGCATAAATCAAACCAAACAAACAGACCTAAACAAACCCTAAAAAATGAAGAAATTTTGTTCCTGTAATTTTTGGAGTCGTATATAAAAAATTATGGTTCAAAAAACGAACTTTTTTTTAACTCGTCTCTTTTCTTTAATTATTTTAAAGTTTCCCCTCATTTAACTGCTAAAACTAACGTAATAAACGAAAATATTTTACTCTTAGTTCCACGATTAAATTGACGATAGTTTACTGCGTTCCACGGAGAGGGTATGAGGTTGAAGTTTGCAACGTTGGAACGTAATAAAAATTAAAATTTGTTAAGTCCTTTTTTATATTTCGGCAACCTTTGCTTACAATAATCCTCCAACCATTTTTCAAGATTGTTGAAAAAAATCGTCACCGTGTACTCCCATCTAAGGGGTCACACCACTGTAGAATCTTAAAAAAATTGTTTTTTTTTTACTTGACTTAAACGATGCTTTGAACCAATTATAATAAGGGGAAAGAGTTTGGCACCTGTAAAACAAGATCCGCAGGCCCGTATGGGTCTGCGGTGGCAGTGGCTGACCCGTGTGCGAGACGTCGACCGTTTTTCTCGAAACACAATTTTCAAAACGGCACGCAGCATAGCTCCAACAATTTTCATCATTTACACTCTCAATTTTGGGTACATGTTTAAAATAACATTCCGAAGAGAAATAAGTACGGGCTTTTGTATGAGTTAGTTATAACATTAGTTATTACCGAATGATTGTCCTTTTTTTCTGTCGAAAATTAAGTTTTTATTTTAATGCTTGCCAATTACACAAAAATTAATATTTTCACAATTCTCTACGTATTTCTCTAGCTATACTCGTGTAAATTAATAGATTTTTTAAAATTTTATTCTAAAATCAAATTTGCGTCAGCTATACTGCGTGCCGCAGAGCGTCTCAAATTCAACATGCCTCGCCAGAATGGCTCCAGCGTCACCTTTTGGCATAATTGTTTAATATAAATTTCATTTTGTTCACTTGAAAGATATGGCTAATAACATCCTTGAATATTAATATTCTCTTATTCCTCCTTCTACAAAAAAAAATCGCGAAATATCACTCAATTTTGGACGTTTACAGTGGTGTAAGCTCTTATGGTAAAACGAGCGTGCGCTCTTGATTTCTATCGATTTTGTTCAAATTTAAACCAGACATTGTTCATATTATTATGCAAGTTTGAGTGAAATTTCAGAACAGTTGACTATTTAGATTGGGAGATAATGGATTTTTTAATTGCAACTTTTAACACTGCAGGGTCTGCATAGGCCGAAAGTCAGGTCACATAATTCGGCGTACCATTCTATTGTGTTTATGGATTTTGAAAAAAAAAATATGATTATATAACAAACTAGTTAGGGAACGAGTGGAAAAGTTTGAATTGTCTTCACTATTCAGTTTTTCTAAAGACGTTCAGTAACGACAGAATAACTCTCGGTAAAAAATATTTATCCCCTATAATAAGAAGACATTATGCAACACCGCAGAACAGCATTGTTCAATATTTCGATAAAAAAGATAATTATTGTGTTCCTAAAGTTAAACACATTTAACGTGAAGAAAAAGATTTGCGTTCTAAACATTAATATTTCATATTGTTCATGTTATTGCATTGTGTCTTCTCATAGAGGACAAATATTTTTCACGGAAAATTACTCTGTCTAAATTTCAATACAGACCCTAGAGTGTTAAAAGTTACAATTTCAAAATCCATTATCTCCGAATCTAAATAGTCGACTGACCTGCCATTTCACTGAAACATGCATAATGATACGAATAATGTCTGGTTAAAATTTGAACAAAATTTATAAAAATCGAGAGTGCACGCTTGTTCTACCTTAACGCGTTCAACCATTGACCATTCAATTCTGTTGCCCTGGAGGTTTGGACCCGGCGACTCTGAGTATGAGATGATGGTAGCCGTAAACATTGAGATGCAAGAAGGACGTTGCGTCCTCGCCCTTTGTTTTGAAACGTACATACGTAAGCGAAAGACCTTGCATAGATTGGTGGTGCGATCCATGGTGAGATATTGTTTCTGAGCGAAGCCGAAGGGTTCAACAAGTTCCTTGAGGTCAGCCTCGCTGGTGCTCTCGCAGAGATTGGAGACAGCGGTGATATCCGGGCGGATACTGGAACTGTATACTGTGGCCGCAACAATTGATGCGGTTTCTCATCCTCGGCAGTACGTACTTGATGCCCTGGATAAATCCGATGGTCCATCTAGATGGTAAATCGATGCTACATTAGTTCTGTTTTCTACATGATAGCCCAGGTACCGTACCTACCATGTGTATGCGTACGTTATCGGTACCAGTTTAGTATGGTGAGGATACGGAACCGGTATATTTTACTATTGCACAGTGTACCAGTGCCATGCTAGTAACACATACATTTGCGTGTAGTGGTGTACTACCGTACAGGTTCACCGAGGGTCTTCTATCTTTGTACATCATACCAATAGTACTCTCGGTCATCAGGGTGAAGCTATCGAGGAATCGCCAAAGGTCCACAAATAATCCGTGTTTGAGATGTGACAGTTTTGCGTTCGTAGGCCAAGGGTGTTGAACTTTCGTGCATAATTTTGGTCGCACACTGATCAGGAAATCGAGGATTTCGAGGGGTAATGGAAATGGCTACGGATCATCGAAAAATATGCTATCTGCGATTTTTTCACGAATAAATACCGAGGTATTTCTGCGAAGAGCAAATAAGCTTGAGTTTTTTGCACCGGAGCCGTTGGCTGTTTGACACATCGGCGAGCGAGAAAACAATGCGAGGGAAGATCGTGGCAAATTGCAAAGAACGTAAATTGAGGTTATAGCACGTACGTACCTTGACTTCCGGTGTTTTCTCCTTCGACTTCTCGCTGTCACTGTGTTCCTCGATCTTCTTCATGTAATCGGCCGCTGCGGTTTTCTCGTAGATTATTTCTTTGTCGTCGGTGGTGTGCCGGCGTCCTGATGCGTTCTTCACAGCAAAAAAACTCACCAAAACGCGACGAAAACAAACTTCACTCGATCACACACACTATTTACATTCTATCACACACATCGTATGAAATATATTTCGAACGAATGTTCGAGGTTATGGCCGGAGGTTATGGCTCCGGCTTTCGACCTGTCAAAAAATAAATTGTTCCGGGAGGAGGCGAGCGCGGTCGGTAAACACAGGACGAAGCGAGCTGCGCGCCGCCAGTGAGAAAACGGATGCACTGAACGCTCGCTCCGGTACATGATATTTTGAGCTTTGTTGGTACATTTTTGCTAAATTGATGTAAAAATTTCAAAATGCTTTTTCTCCGCCATTTGTTCATGAAAACAGGTGAAACGAAGCTCAAAATGTGTGCTCTTTCACTGTCGAGAGCATGATTGGCGCCAAATTAACGAAAATGCGATGCAATGGTTAATAATTCACAGTTTTTCGCATGGTAACTACAAACTGCAAATTTTTTTTCGAAATTTTGGAAAATTTCGCGAATCATGCTCTCGGAGCAAGCGCCCTGCATGCACACAACAAATTTCATTCCAATTGGTTGATCCGTTCGGGAGAATTCCCATGTCAAAATTTCGATGCGGTCGGAGGCATGTGGCACATGGCCTTAAGTGATGTTCCGTGTGAGCGCCATTTTTGTCAGCTGAAGTAATGTTGCTGATTATCAACAATATATCGGTCACTTTTTTTGTGAAACCACTTCAAACTGAATATACACGTATGCAAGACGACATTGGTGAATGGGCGGTCACCGCTCCGAGTCATTAACCAGTCAGCGGAAGGCCAATACTTTAGAAACCGCGGTGTAGACGAGTAAAACGTCTGTGCACCAGAGAATCGGATGAATATGGGGCCGTCTATACCAAATATGGGTTTTACTCAGTTTCCCCGTACCCTCGGCAAATGCGCTATGATGTAGCTTGAGACGGTTGTGGACGTAACGGAAGTTAGGTTAGGTTAGCGAAGAGCGGGTAGGAAGTGATAGGGAAGGGTTCAATTGAAAAGGGTAATACGTAAAACCCCATAAGGGACCGTTGGAACTCAGGAATATATATATATATATATATATGCAATTTAAAATAATAACGTGCACAATAAAAACCTCGTTTTCAGAATATCAATTTTAGTGCACCTCGAGAGTTTATTAAGAGGAGGGTAGGGGTTTCAGCGTGAAAAAAAACACTTTTTTGCGAATTTTTTTCATCTATATGGATAGAGTAAATTTATTGAAACCTTTTGTACATTGTTAAGTGTCATTTCAAGAACATTCCGTGAAATTTGTACGCTAAAATATCCGCAACCAAGCCGGTGCCGCGTTTTTCTCGAAACCACGTTTTCAAAGTCCGTGTTCACTGCCATTTAAAAACTACATGACCGATTTATTTCAAGATGGTACACACTTTCTACATATACAATACCTCCCCCCAACGGTCAGTTTGAGATTTTTTTTACATTGAGGGGGTTTTCCACCCCCAAAATGGCGGAATTTTTCGTGAAAAATAGCACTTTTCACTTTACATGACCACCAAAAATTTATAAATGAAAAAAAAATTATCAAAGACCGTTGGGTGGAGGATTTGATGATACTTTGACTAAATTTTAATGGTACTTGATTTCAGATAATTTCTAGCTGAGATACAGTGAACACCGCAAATCGTGTTTTTCCAAAGGCGTTCTTGGAAAAGCTTTGTCACCGGCTTGTTTGTGGATATTTTCGCGTACAAATTTCACGGAATGTTCTTGAAATGACACTTAACAATGTACAAAAGGTTTCAATAAATTTACTCTATCCATATACGTGAAAAATAGCAAAAAAGTGTTTTTTTTTTCACGCTGAAACCCCTACCTTTCCCTTTAATTGACTTTATCGAATAAAAATTCTTATTGGTAAAGTGTATAATTTATTGGCAGGGCAATTACGATTCAATTGTATCATCCATATTATGTAAATCTACGTAATATATTTATAATAACTATTACATACATTTTATATTAACGAAACAAATCTATGCAATACAGCTGATGCTATATTGTAATTGCCCTGCTAATAAATGATTTACCGTACGAGTTCATGCCAGCGAAAGTCTACACAGTTAACTGTAAATGATGTAGAACGTATAACATTGTCTGGACAAATTTCAAAATTGACGCAAAATTACTTCTTAATAATAAAAAAATTCTCGAATTAATTCGTCGATTTATTGAAAATTTTGAAAATTAAAAAACTTCCATAGCCGAATTATTATGACGGTGTTTCGATTTTCGGAGTTTTGAGCGTTCCGATTATTCAACGTTCGGAATTTCAACCCGGCCCCGTTCAGATTTTCGGAGTTTTGGTCTTTCGGGTAAAATTCTTTCGGAGTTTTGAGCGTTCTGATCATTCAAAGTTCGGAATTTCAACGCGGCCCCACTTTATCACTGAAAATTCTTCGTACTGGACAAAAAAAACGATTTTTCAGAAAAATGTACAATTATCCAATTATTCAAGTACTCATTTTTCCACTTCAATTAGCCTACTCCCCATAAAGTGTGAAAACTAATGTGAAAGTGGAAATAGAAATAAAAACGTGGACAAGGAGGATACCATTTTTAGAAAATAATTTCCACTGCATTATCCCTGAGTGTAACACGATATACCATACAAGCGCAAACAGAGTTAATGCTTGTGCAGTCATTAATGTCTGCCGTACTCTGTTCGTTGATGGTATACCGTGGTACGCAACTTCCTTTCCGCGTTACCTAAAACCCTCTCTCGCGTAACCCATGCATTTCCCACTGTACAATGAGGGTTCTCTGCTCACGCGGTAGTCCCTCGGCAACCCTCGATATATTCGACTATTTGATCGATCGTGTACGTGTTATTCAGGTACGTACACGTGAACATAATAATCCGATGCGGTTGACGGGGAAGGAGATACCTTTGGGTGTAAACATTTTCTGATTTTTATGATTTTTTTATAAAAGGAAATATTGCGTCGCCATTTTTAAGACTTAGGGTATGTTTGATTACTACCTTTGGCTGTTACGTGGTACTTTTTTTATTTTATTAATCTTTAAATGTGGCCGAGGTACGGCACGTTCTTCTAAACTGCATTTTCAAAACTGGGGCGACGTATAGCTAAAAAACTAATCGATCGATTCTGATGAAATTTGGTATAAATATATCTAATCTTATCGTCTAAAACATGGCTCAAAATGTTTTTGAAAATTAAAAAAGAACAATACTTTTTACTGTAAATGGTAGCCGATTTTTTGGAAAAACTCAATCTTTTTGTTTCAAGGCGCACCATTTCATCGATTTTCAACTTTTCTCACTTTTTCTCGGTTCATATTCTGCGTATGAGTGTTGATGAAAAAAAAATCTTCGTCGATTTTTTTTCAGCCTAATCCCGCCGACGCTACGTGTCACGCCGTCTGACAACGTTTAAAAGACTGTGCCATACCTCCACCATTTTTAATGATTAATTCAAAAATACCATCCAACAGGCAAAAGTAGTAATAAAAACATTCCTTACGTCTAAAAAATAGTGAAGAAATATTTTTTTTTCAAGACGAAAAAAAATCGAATTCTTTTCGCACAAATTGCAATAAATGTGTGCGTGCTGGCCCTGGCATAGCAGACTAATGGTGAGTCAACATTTTCTTTGCGTAAATGGGACTTAAACTTTCGAACGCGTTTTTCTCAAAATTGTATTTTTCAAATTGGTTTCCATGAGCGAAATCCATTCAATAGATCGGATTTCGCTCGAATTTTCATGGCATAATCAGCACTTCTATACTTCTCATCCGAACAGGAAAATTTCTGATATCTGCCATAGTTTTTTTTTGAGCTGAAAAAGTAAAGAAAACTACGAAACTTGGAACTTAACTTTAAAAAACATGCCAAAAATTCATTTTTCGGTATTTTTACTTTCCGGCGATAGTCTCAGGTCTACAAATTAAAATGCCGTTTGTATTTTTATTTTTTTTCAGATGAGCAAAACCTTCGGAATCGTGGCAACCGTCAACCAACTTTTTTTTACACATGAGTGTCTTCCGAACGGTGGAAAGTCGAGTCAAATCGTTATTTTTGTTTGATAAAATTGTGAGGTACTGTAAAAATGTTAATAAATGTGTGGTAAAAATAAAAAATAGTCTGTTTTAATGGTTCATAAAAAATAAAATAAAAAAATCATAAAAAATAGCTGTCACATGGAATGAACTTGTAAAAAAATTATGAAAATCAGCCATTATTTCCTCGCACAAAGGAAAAAATGGCCTCCCCTTAATTCATTACAACGACTGATGGCTATGAAAATGGATCAATAGCCATCAATTTTCGCGTTGAAACCTCGACATTTTGGTGGTGAGACAGTTGTGTGTGCGAAACAGTCAAAATTACTTCACTTCCGGGCCCTCATTAACGCTGCCAAGTGTCGGAGCACGTTAAAGCGGAAGTGCACAACGCGTCGAGCACATTGAGACTGTATCCCGCGAGATAACACACCGCACATATTTCCCGAATCCCCTGATAAAGGCGCGCCCATGTTGGCAACCACCATCGCAATTCAGGGATTACCAGGGGAAGATATTTCTCTCTCTCTCTCTCTCTCTCTCTCTCTCTCTCTCTCGCGAACCCTTCGACTTCGACAATGTTATTACATTAATTCGCGTGATATCATTGTCGCGCATAACTCACGGCAAATTTCCGATATGAACGAGAGTGCGGATACGTCGAAGCCGGGACGTGAACTTTGAGAATCGTGTGGAATTATCGAGAAACCCGAATAACAGCCACTTGGGAGAGAGAACGAGTATACGGACGTTATGCCCCATTCAAAGGGGATTCGAGTACAGAGCCGGATAATTGGATGCAATTTGTAAATGGATATGGTCGATTTTTCCCGGACAATCGGGGTTTTAGTATTCTCGATTAAAAAAAAATATTTATTTCGACAGAAATATAATAATTATATTTATTAAATATAGAATTCTGAACTATATTTATATTAGAATATATTTATATTTATTATATTTATATAGATATATAGATTTATATAGATATATTTATATTTATTATATTTATATAGAATATATAAATTATATTAGAATTATATTATATTATAAATTATGTTTATAATGATAAAGAAATTATGTTTTTAATTATAGTTATAAACATAGATTTATTTAAATTCTAATTATAAATCAGCATTGGCTAGTTGCTTCGTTCGATTATTTTTGGTTCATGGTTATTAAAATCGTTCGTCTTGACTATGAATTTTGAATCATAGGTTTAGCTCAAAATAAATTCAATAGAGGTGAATTTCGGAACTGATAGGTATTGTTGTTTAATAAAGTTCGAAATTTTTCCTTGGAAGGGTATATATTTATCTATAAAGGGCCACTGGTTATTGGTCAAGATCCCGTGAAAGGGTTGTAGTACATGTTTTCCGCGATCGAATAGCCTAGTAATGCAAAAGTGAACCATTTTCGAGATATTATTATTTTTATCTAAAGTGAACGGTAGGCAGTTAAAAAAATTAATTAAGAAAAATGTATGGAATTCGTTCTTTTTATTATTTATAGTATGAGGATAAAGTAACAAAGAATTATCAACGATAACAAAAGAATAATTATCAGACTTGCAGAGTTTTGGACCCCTAATACAAAAATATATGCAGATTATTCTTATTTTATTGTCGATAATTCTTTATTAGTGTCCTCAAACTACAAATAATGCAAAAACTTTTATTGCATACAACAGTTTTTTTTCAAATTAATTTTCAAAGTTACCTCTCACTGAAAAAATAATAATATCTCGAAAATGGTTAATTTTTGCATAAAGCATTGTTGGGGTATTTGATAGCGGAAAACATGTCCTACGACCCTTTCACGGGATCGTGACCAACAACCAGTAGCTCTGTATACATGTACATATGTGTGTATTTATTTATGTATGTGTTGTAAATTAATATTAATTCGTTGATTTTCATGATTTTTTTTAGAGGACAGATTTCTTCACCATTTTTGAGACTTTGACTTTGAGATTTTTGAGGTATTTTTTCGAATTAATATTAAAAAATGGCGAAGGTATGGCACGGTTTTTTAAACTGCATTTTCAAAATTGGCGTGACGTATAGCTAAAAAACTAATCGACCGATTCTGATCAAATTTGGTACAAATCTTTTTAACCTTCTTGTCTAAAACATGACTCGAAATGTTTTTGGAAAAAAAATTATTGCAATAATGTAGTTATTTTTTCCCGATAATTCAATCTATTTGTTCCGAAGTGTACCATTTAATTGATTTTCAACATTTCGTACTTTTTCTTGGTTCATATTCTGCATATGAGTATTAATGAAAGAAAAATCTCCGTTGGTTTATTTTTAGATCAACTCCGCCGATTCTACGTGTCACGCCGTCCGACAACATCCGCCATTTTTAAAGGCGAACTAACAAATAAAAAAATATATGTAACAGCCAAAAGTAGTAACAAAAAATACCCGAAGTCTCAAAAGTGGCGAAGAAATCGTTCCTTTGAAAAAAGAATCACGAAAATCAGCCTTTTTCCTCGCCTAAAGTTATCTCCCCCCTTAAATTCACATTTTAAACGAAGCAATCGGATATTTTGCTACTGAGGCGTGAAAAAATGCATTGCACATCGTACACACCACGATCCAGTTCGTAGCTTTGATTATACATGGATTGCGAGATGAAGCCACGTTTCTGTCAGTAAAATATTCATGGCATTAATTCACAGAGATATTGACGGGGGAATAATTAATCAGCGACATCTCAGTTACGGTAATTAGATGGTAATGAAAGCAACTAAGAGAGGTTTTCCTTTTTTTTTTTCGTTCGTGTATTTTGTTCGAGCAAACAGCCTAAGTGGAATATTCATGACAGCGAGGACTTTTTTTTTCTCCCTCTCAAGTATCCGGTATCCCGTTGGAAAGCTACATACACAAAGAGCCTCGGGAAATATATTGGTATGGTGCATCGTTAATTTGACGTGGGGAGGGAAATGGGGGAAGAACGAATCCTGACTCCTCGGGCTCGAATTTCATTGAGTTCCATTATACGTAATCGGCCTCCGCTATGTTACGCATAACAATTAAAACAATGTACTGTACATGCGTATATATATATATATATAGGTTTTGGCCGATTATTTGGTGCTGCCATCTATGTACGGTTCATTCGCGAGTTTTATCGCACATAAATGGACGTAAATGCAGTGATATGGAATAGAATTTGAAGCGGAGCTTTCAATAGCGATTTGAATTTCATTTCATGGCATCGCGAACATTCTCATCAAGATCTCGTTTTATCGTTTCAGAAGCAACGTGAAAATGTTCGATGGGTGGTATGAGTGTAGACTTAAATCTCCAGCAATTTGTCTGGAATTTGTGGAAAAATATTCAGTCGATTAAAAAAATAATTGGTCGATAAAACATTTACTATGATATTTATACTGATCGTGAAGCTTTAACGTATCAGAACCCTGCCAATTGTTTCGAATAAAAATATAATCTTTATTTCGTCGTCGAAATTTATTGGCAAATAATTTACAAAATATTCCAAAAGCCTTAGAGATGCAAAATGATTTTGCATTGTTTATTTTTATTATTATATGAACGTCATTATTTTAGTTTATATAATTGTTAGTTTAAATAATAATTGAATAGTTTACTTGATTATTAGGTAAACGGTAATTTATAAATAATTATAATTATAATATAATAAAATAATTATAATTATATACAATTATATACAATAGTAATTATTATATCATCTAAAGTTTATTTAATTATTATATAAAATTGATGTCGAAGACGAAGATGAATGGCGAGTCGATTAAAAAAAAAATTGTGTACCACGTTGACAAAGAGGACTTGAGGATCGATGGTTCTCTAGATATCTGATAATTAGCGTGACCAGAACCGTTTAGAGCTTTCCGGTAATATAACCTACGCTGTTAAACAACTAGGAAAATATCCAGTTGAACTGCAAGATTGATTGCTGCTCTTGCCTTGCACTCTGCGATTCGTGAAATTTCTCGTGAATCGTCTAAATGTAAATATCTAATAAATCATTGAGCGAGAGCGCCTCGCTCCGGTTTGCCCTCGTGGAAGAGGGATTCGCTCAATAACTGTAACAACATTGACACAATTCCGTGGCACGTTACCGTTAATGCATTATCGATCTGTTTGACATGGGTCAACTTTTTCCGCGCATTGAACCGAAAATTCTCAATACCGAACGTGAGGGAAATTTAGAAGAGCTCAATGGAATTCATTTCATTAAAAATTTCGTGGACTGTAAATGTGTAAAGAATTGGGTGAAATTGTTTGGACAGTTTATTCTTTAAATGAGTAATTTCATTTGTTGTCTTTTTTCGTTTGGCTCAAATTCGGGATAAGTTTATTTAATAAATGATTTATTAATGGAGAAGAAACCGTTGTCATTTTGAGTGTACGAAAATTATTAATAATTAACTTTGTTCCATCCATTAGGGAAATAATACTTGTACTTTTTTTTATGTATGGGTAAATTTAATTTTTCCACTTGTGAAACGAGTTCACTTTTTGTTAAATTCTACATGGAGATTGAGCTCTGTAAAATCGGAACTCCGTTTCATAATTTTGCGACACGGATGAAGTTTGGAGAAAATTGCCTCAAACCAGTCTCCTGCTACGTAGATTAATGGCTACTTGCTGGTAACTATATGTTCGCTGTACTTTCTTCGTACTAATCTAATGATAATTAATAAGGCTCACTTCGTGAAAAGTTTCAAAAGCGATCAAGCGTTAATTACACTTTGTAAGCCGTATAGCCAGTACATAATTAATAAAGTGTCAAATGAAATCGACACTCGGAAATATTTATCAACGTTTTTTCGATTAATTTCGAATTAATTAAGTCTCTGTTAATTATTATATTATATTAAGATTTATTTATTTCAGAGTCATTTAGAAACATTGAGAGTCAAATATATTAATAATTCACTAGTAACATAAATTAACAATTGTTATATTAACAATTTCACCGCTGGCATTGCCAGGTATGTAAAATTCCCCAATAATTTTAGTAATTTTATTTTCTCCTGATAACCTGAAGATGAAGATCCATATCGTCAATGCACACTTCACATTCAATTGTTTTCTCGATTTTTCCCCCCCTAGATGATTCTTCGTGCAAGCGCCATGTCTGGCCACAACTTCCCATTTCTACCTCGATCGTATCAATATTGGTTTAAATTTAAGAGTTAATAAAATCTCTGATTGTCAATTATTATATTGAAAATAATATTTCATTAATTTCATAATTAATTGACTATTCTAATGATTAATTATATCACTCCTGTCACTCTCAGATATGTCAAATTCCCCAAGATTTTTGGTAATTTTATTGTCTTCTAAATACCTAAAGATTAAGATTCTCGAATCAACATATTCAATTCGCACTTCACACTGAATAATTTCCGCGAAGCTGTTTTTTTCTCTAACTTCTCCCTCGTGCAAGCGTCATGTCTGGCCAGAACTTTCCACTTCTACTTCGTAAAAATTCTACTCTAATCGTTGATCAACTTTTAGAGGTGACAAAATCTCCGATTGTTCATTAGTATATTAACAATAATATTTCTTCCATTCCAAAAGGAATTAGAATTACTAGAAGTTTATGTTAAATTCCCCTAAATTTTCAGTTATTCAATTTTTTCCTTAACAAAGATTGAGATCTTTGAGTCAATAACTCCAACTCGAATTTCACACTTAATCATATCTTCAAAGTTGTTTTTTCCCCTGACTGATCCCTTGTGCAAGCGCCATGTCTGACCAGAACTTTCTACTTCTACTTCATTAAAATCCCACTCTAATCTTTGTTAACATTTTATAGTTGATAAAATCTCCGATTGTTAATTATTGTATAAACCATAATGTTTTATTCACTCCAGAGTGAATTAGAAGCACTAGGAGTTTATGTTAAATTCCCCTAGATTTTCAGTAATTTCATTTTCTCCTTACTAAAGATTGAGATCTTCGAATTAATAACTCCAATTCGCAATTCACACTGAATCATTACCTCAAAGTTCTTTTTTCCCTGGCTTATCCCTCGTGCAACCGCCATGTCTGACCAGAACTTTCCACTTCTACTCCGCAAAAATTCCACTCTAATCGTTGTTAACATTTTATAGTTGATAAAGTCTCTGATATGTAATTACTATATTAACAATGTTTCATTTATTTCAGATTGAATTATAAGTCCTCGGAGTTCACTTTCGTAATACTGGATCACTAATGATTCTCAGATATATAAAATTCTCCAAGATTTTTAGTAATTTTATTTTCTCTTAAGGCCTTAGGTGACAGTAACGGGTATAAAATCATGTGCGAATTTAACAATTTTTTTTCGTATGAAAAAGTGATTCACTCATGAAATTAATTACACATCTATTTAGTATGAATATCAAGCTGTTAGAAAAAATACATATACATTTTTTTTTTATGTACAAAATGACCGACGACTCGAAACTTCTCGAAACAGCTTTTTTCCAATTGGCGTGACAAATAACTTCAACAATTTTCACTCGATTTACTCCAAATTTAAAAGTTATGTTCCTAATTGCATTTCGCAGAGAAGTACGTACGGGATTTCTGATTAATCGAAAACTTTTCATTTTATGAGCGGTTTATGAGCAATTATAACGAAATTTTTCCCTGAAAATTCATTTCTCAAGTTCAAATACCTACAACTTTTGAATAAAACAATATTTTTTAAAATTCCGTACGTACTTCTCTAGGTATTCCAATGTAGATTGACGAGAATTTTTGTTTTTTGGTATAGGTAAAAAATTATGGATGCTAAATGTCACGCCGCGGAGTGCCTAAAAAAAGATAACAAAAGAAAATATTAGTAGTCGGCCATTTTGTACATCGAAAAAATGTATATCTTCTAACAGCTTGATGTTCACACTAAATAGATGTGTAATTAATTTTACGAGTGAATCACTTTTTCATACGAAGAAAAATTGTTAAATTCGCACATGATTTTATACCTGTAACTGTAGCCTAAGGCCTTAAACACCTATAGTTTGAGATCCTCGAATCAATATCTCCAATTCGCACTTCACACTGACTCGTTTCCTCAAAGTTGTTTCTTCTCCTAGCTGATCCCTCGTCCAAGCGTCACGTCTGACCGAAACTTTCCACTTCTACTTCGGATCCACCGTGCAATAAATCGCACTGTTCTCCCGAGAATACAACGTACTGTCTGTTTCGACATGCATAGATACATGCACAGAAATAATTCAACAATCGGTAAACTGCCGTTGCGAGTAATCCGGAAGTAGGGTTTGTGAGGTTTGCAGTGATGGGTATTTAGGGTCTCGCTACGTATGTCTCTGCGCCAGCGATAAATTCGTACGTGACGGGGATATATCTTTCGGGAAGTGCACGTGCCAGAACGACAAGATAGGGCAGAAATAACTTTCGGTTCCTCTCGATCTTTCTCACCGCTCGTGTATGCACAATATTTAATAAAGTTCGGTCACGTATCGGGAGAACATAAACCGAAACGAAACACCACGTGTACGTAAACATTATGCACACGTGCGAACGTCCAACAATTATGCGAGCTTGCATATAAAATTACACATATTCCGCGTATACGTGTACGCAATATTTCGAGCGAATGCATTTCTCGATAAGCTCTGCTCGCGTACGGGATAGAATGCCAAAAGTTGGAGACGCCTCGCGTGCGAAAATCTTATTAAAACGTTCCCGTTGCGCGAGCCACCTTGTACGCAGCTCGATTATTGCAGGTACACGTATATGCGTGCGAGAAAACCAGACACTTTGATGCATTATCAAGTGACCGGGCAGTCAAAGTTTGCTTGCGCTATCGCGTGATGCTTGGAACCTCGTGCCGAGAGGGAGAGAAAGATGGATACGACCGATAAAGTTTGATCGTTTGGAACTTTTACTGCTCCGGAGCTTTTTAACTACGAGATAAGAAACGACAGCTAGAAAGGCATCATTTTCTATTTTATTCAATTTTTTATTTCATTTCTCACATTAAAAAATCATGTCTTATTATTTTGTAATTCCATTTTTAGTTTTCTTTCTTAAATGCGAAACGTTACTGTTATGGGTAAAAAAGTCGATCTTTTTTTGCATTTTCTCAGACTATACATGTTCAAGAATATGCCAAAAAAATTTAAGTTGCGATATTGAAAATTGACCGAGTTCGTAACTCCGGAATTATAACTCTAGCTATAATTGTCTGATTTTTTTATTTTGGGGGAAAATTTAGTATTTTTTAAGTACCTTAGAAAATAAGTAATTTTTTCCCCTAAATGACATTTTTTTCCAACATCCGTTATTATGTGATTATTTTTATTCGAAAACGGCTACGCACAATGAGAAGTACATTTACATATTTAATAAAACTTTTTTACTTTTATTTTTCAGACCAACCATTGTCGAGTTATCGAAAGGCATCATTTTCTATTTGATGGGATTTTTAATTTTATTTCTCACATGAAAAATTATCCGTTTTTTTTAATTCCATTTTTTGTTTACTTTTTAATTGCGGAACGTTACTGTTACGGGTAAAAAAGTAGATTTTTTTGCATTTTCTCAAAGTATACACGTTTTAAAACATGTTGAAAAATTTCAAGTTGATATATTGTAAATTGACCCGATTACATAACTCCGGAATTATAACTCTTGAAAAAACGGAATTTCCGTAATTGAAGTAGCTATCGTTTTACGTAGCCGTTTTTTTTGGGGTAAAATTTAGTATTTTTTTAGTGCCTTAGAACATGAGTAAAAATTTTGCCTCAATTACACTTTTTTTAACGCTCGTTATTATGTGATTTTTTTCTTCGAAAAACGGCTACGTCCAATGAGAACTACATTTATATAGGTTATAAAACCTTTTCGTTTTTCACCCCCACCGTTGTCGAGTTTTCGATCCAGCCGTTAGACCACATTTTTTATACAGAGGCTCTATTATACTTCAATAACATTGTAAAATACATTTTTTTTAAATAAAAGTTTACGTAAAATAAGTTCACCGTATGCTTAATAACATACCTTTTTTCCTAATCCCTAATAAATAATTGAGTAGACAAAAAAATCCGGACAAAATAATCTTTTTTCAGCCCGTCACTGTGGTGTCTTGCTTTAAAAAATCATCAGTTTTGTTTTTCCATTCCATGTTCAATTAAAATGGAATACTAAATTTAAAAAACTAAGGATTTATAAATTTAAACTCTTAATTTAAAAAATCATCAGTTTTTTTCAATCAATTTTTAAATCAATTCTTTAATGGAAAGAATCATTAGTTTTATTTTTTTCAAGTCCAACGTCGCATCGGCGATAGAAAACCGAAGTACCTTTTCAGTTTCTGTTTTCGACCTGTATGAGCTATGCAATTCGTGTCATTTGCGGTACTCCTCGCTCCAACGACATCGAAAAAACGTTCTCTACTCTCGTTTCGTTAGGGCTGTTAATGGAGAAATAAAAAATTCTTCGCGTTGAAAGTTGATCGGAAAAACGGAATACCATAATTCAATTTTTGACGTCTCCTTGCATTTTCGTTTCGAGCGCCTGCTTTCGAAGAATAAACCATTTTAAGAGAATACATCGTACTGAAAACAGCGGTGCATTAACTCGCCCGCGAGCTTTCTGGAAAGGTTTACTGCAATATGTGCATCGAGTCGGCGAGCCGAGGGAATGAATGAGACCACGAGCATTGCTGCTGTGCAGTGGTCGAGCGGAGATAACGAGGGTAGGGGCTGGTTTTCGAGGGTGGATTCACGAACAGACCGACCGGTGGGATTAATTCTCCTTTAGGACGACCTCTATTTACAACCCTACTGAACACCAACTATCTTTTCTTTTTCATCATTGGAGAAGGATATTTTCGACCCGTTATATCTACGTCAGAGTTGGGCGTAATTCTATTTATAAATACGAATACGAATTTATTCACATCGTGATTTTAATATGAATATAAATACACATTTATTCATACTTTACTTATTTGTATTCACATGCATGCATACAAATACAATTGTGTTCACAAATATTCTGAACATACAAATAAATTCACAGAAAAAATTGTGAATATTCACAAAAAATGTGAATATTTACAAAAATCCTGGGAATTAAAAAAAATTGACAAAAAATTGTAAATACAAAAAAATTCACAACATAAGTTGTGATTTTTTTTCGTATTTAAGACAAATTAAAATCAAATTCACAATGATTAGATTAAAATTTACACCGAAAGTGAGTGCTTACGTATTTTGAGAGGAAACATTGCGTCGAAGTAAAGACATTTTTGCAAAAAGTTGTGTTTCAAATATTACATTATAAATATGAAAAAATTCACAAAATGGGTTGTGAAATTCCTCAAATTGAAGAAAATTAAAATCGAATTCACGACAATTATATTAAAATTTACACCACAAGTGAGTCCTTACGTATTTTGAGAGAAAACATTGTGTTGAACTCAACAAGTAAGAACTCACTGTTGGTGTAAATTTTAATCTAATCATTGTGATTTTGATTTTAATTTGTCTTAAATACTAAAAAATTCACAACTTATTTTGTGAATTTTTTCGTATTGACGTGAATACAATTGCATTCACAGATTTGTATGTGAATTTTTTTCAATTCACAGGATTTTTTGTAAATATTCACAACTTTTTCTATGAATATTCACAATTTTTTCTGTGAATTTATTTGTATGTTCAGAATATTTGTCAATACAATTGTATTTGTATGCATGCATGTGAATAAAAATAAGTGAAGTATGAATAAATTTGTGTTTATATTCACATGAAAATCACGATGTGACTAAATTCGTATTCGTATTTATAAATAGAATTACGCCCAACTCTAATCTACGTAACTTTTCCTATCAATGAATTTTGCATCGTTGGAATGCAACAAAAATGCTTCTTTTATTTTTTTGCTTTCTCCATTTTTATCGTTATCCATAATTTTCGATACAGCTTGAAGATCTATAACGAGAATTAAAAAAAAATTTCAGTAGCTGTGACCTGCCAAGAATTGGTAATTAGAAGAAAATTGCTATCACCAAATTTTGCATCGTTGGAACGCAACGAAAATTCTTTTTTTAATGTTTTTGCTTCCTCCATTTTTATCGTTATCCAAAATTTTCGATATAGCTTGAAGATCTCTAACGAGAATCTTAAAAAAAGTTTTCCCTAGCTGTAATTTGCAAAAAAAATGGTAATTAGAAAAAAAATGTATTAGTGAACTTTCCATTGTTGGAACGCAACGAACATTCTTTTTTATTTTTCTTCTTTCTCCATTTTTATTGTTATACATCATTTCCAATATAGCGTGAAGATAAAACAAAGTTTTCTGTAGCTGTAATTTACCAAAAAAAATTGGCGATTAGAAAAAATTTGCTACCTGAATTTTCCATCATTGGAAGACAACGAAAATTCTTTTTTCTTTTTCTTCCTTCTCCGTTTTTTGTTGTTACACATAATGTTCGATATAGCTTGAATATCTATAACTAGGAATGAAAAAAACAGTTTTCCCTGGCTGTAATCTGCAAAAAAACAACATAATTGGCAATAAAATTGTCTTTTCGTTGCGTTCCAACGATGAAAACTTCAATAAAATTCTCCACCAGCATTCCTCGCTTGAGGACACACTCGGCTACAAATTATAATATCAAAAGCAGCGCGTATCATTCCGCTTTTTGTTCGTCGTGGCTTGAAAAATGTTGGACCTGCAATATTTCCCTTTTTCCATAGTGATCCGTGTGCTTTTTGCAATAATTTTTACGGTATTGCAGAATCTGTCTCATGGTAAATGGTTGCTTGCGATGCCATAAATGACGTTACCAGGTGTGCTGTATCTGCGAGGGAGCAGAGAGCGCGAGGTTAAGCGGTGCTTTCGCAACCCGTTTACACGTAGGGTCGATTGTATTTCCTGGCACAATAGCTAATACCATTGGGCAACACGAATACGACGTGAAAACACGAAACTTCTCGATTCGGGATTTCCTCTTTTTTTTCTTGTTTCTTTTTTTCAATCTCCCCCTTCAGTATTCGACGAGCCCGAGGGGAATAGCGAGTGGAAAAAAAAGAAACGAGGCTGCACCGAACGTACGTGTACCCCTGACTCGAACAACAGAGTGAGGGA
The DNA here is from genome assembly GCA_944452715.1 of Ophion slaviceki. Lineage (NCBI taxonomy): Eukaryota > Metazoa > Arthropoda > Insecta > Hymenoptera > Ichneumonidae > Ophion > Ophion slaviceki. Next base: position 14,289,322 of record OX101794.1, on the reverse strand, counting down.
TTTCGAGGCAACTCGAACGCTACCGTCCATTTCAATGTTCAGACGCATACACACGTATATCTCCCTTGTACGTGAACGATTGAGCGAAATGTTTAACGAAATGTTAAACAATAGAGCAAACGTCTACGTCGCCTTTCTCGTCGAATACTTTCGCAAACATTTCATTCACACTCCCTATATCCTTTTTACTTCAAATAGAAGCTTGATTGAGCACCTGAATCGTAACTGTAGATTGGTAGAGTAAACACAGAGATCTCGAGGTCATACGTCTACGGAAACATTGTCGACTTTTTTATGCACCTGCTCACGAGCAGGTTTTACCTATTCTTTTTTTTCGACAAGCCCGTTCAGAATTTTTGAAGCTGATGCCGCAGAATTTGCCGTCGCTTTGTTCAAACGAGGTTTGGAAGACAGAACATTGGTCATTTTTCGGGCAATGCGTTTGTTACGAGGTGGATTGCGATCTATCAGAAGCGGGCTAATTCAAAAGGAAAAATGAGTGATCGAATAATGGTATTTTTTTCTGAAAAATTGTATTCTTTTTAAATTGTAATTTTTAAATTGTAATTGTAATTGTAATTGTATTTTTTTCTGAAAAATTTTATTTTTTTTTAATTGTAATTTTTAAATTGTAATTGTAATTGTATTTTTTTCTAAAAAATTGTATTTTTTTCTGAAAAATTGTATTTTTTTCTGAAAAATTGTAAATTTTTCTAAAAAAATCTTTTTTTTGTCGAGTACGAACAATTTTCGGCGAAAAAAGTGCATTAACAAACGTTATTGCCCGAAGGAACGGTGCACGTTCCAATTGATAGCGATTGATTGGGTTCGTGTTATGAGACGAAGCTGGATAGAAGCTCATTATATTCAGGAAAAACGATAATGGTAAAAGTGGTAAAGCACAGCCGACAGTAGTGGACTGTTGGAATTTTGTGAATTATTTGCATACCTTACGAAGTATGGTGAATAATTTATCAGCAGGGCAATTATAATATGGCATCAGCTGTATTGCATAAATTTGTATCGTTAACATAAAATGTATGTATTAGTCATTATGAATATAAAATAAATAACATATACTATATTAATTAAATAGATTTACATAATATGATTGACACCATTGAATCGTGATTGCCCTGCCAATAAATTATACATATTACCAGTAAGGATTTTTATTTGATGTAGTCCCTGTAATGAACTCTTTGGGACGATGCACTAAAATTGATATTCTTAAAACGATATTTTCATTCTTCACGTTATTATTTCAAATTACATATGGGGTAATTTGAATTTGGGGGCTGGGGCACCAGTACCCAGCCCTGTATTAGTAGTCGACCACTTCATATTAAATTGTATCTATATATATTTTGATCCAATGTTAAAATATAGGACCGGCTGACTACTGGTTAGGGGTTGAGTACGGTGCTCATACCTTATCTATATATATATATTTTTATTTAATTTGCTCGTTCCAACATTCCCTTGTGGGTTTTTACTTATTACCCTTTCCAATTAAACCCTTTCCTATCACTCCCTGCCGGCGCTTCGGTACCCTAACCTAATTTTCTTTGCGCCCACAACCGTCTTAACCTACACCATATCGCATTTGCCGAGGGTACGGGGAAACTGTGAAAAACCCGGGGTGATTTTTCAACCCCCGAAATTTTGCATAAGCCTTCCTTTTAATATTTTAAGACAACCCCTAAAGGAATTTTTGGCGACGCGCTGATTTTTAGGTTTGGGTTTGTTTGGGTCTTTTTGTTTGGACAAAACGGAGAGAACGATAACATATACAGGGTGTCCCAGAACTGAAATCGTTTCCTGAAATGGGGGGTTGGGGATAAAAATCTGAGTCGATTGATATAACCATGTGTGGGTCTCAGATGAACCCCTGAATTATTATTAATTTTTAAAGGCAGGCCAATCAGGTGGCTCGATGTTCCACCGTACGTCGGTGAGCGACACGCTGGCTCATCGAGCGCACCTGATTGGCCCGCCTTTAAAAATTAATAATAATTCAGGGGTTGATCTGAGACCCACACATGCTTATATCAATCGACTCAGAATTTTATCCCCAACCCCCCATTTCAGGGAACGCATTCAGTTTTGGGACACCCTGTATAGGTATGAACGGAGACGTGGCAGACATAGATATAGTCGGCAAACGTTAAAAAAAACTAAAAAATTCAATATCTCGAAAACTATTGCGAGTCCCGAAAAATCCCTTCAGGGGTTATCTTAAAATATTAAAAGGAAGGTTTGTGCAAAATTTCAGCTTGATCAGAGGGGGAGTTCCGGAATCTACCCTTGAAAAAAAAACTTGAAAATTGAATATCTTGAAAACTATTGCGAGTCCCCAAAAATCCTTTCAGGGGTTATCTTAAAATATTAAAAAGAAGGTTTGTGCAAAATTTTGGCTCGATCGGTGGGAACCTCTATTCCCATGGAGGTTTGTTGTTAACGCCATTTACTCTTCTCTCCCACTGACGTGTAAAATTGCCGTAACGAGGACTGGGAGATCGACGGACAGCCAAGTTTTTACAACTTCGACGGTAATAAATTGTTCTTCGAAAAATTGTACATCCCGGCGACCCTGGCAAACTCTCATAATTCTATTCGATCAGAGTGCACAATAATCTTCCCTCCGTAAGAAAAGAAATCGTAACTCCGTGATCCGCGATATGAGGGAAGCCGTTTTTTCCCCCGTGTGGGTGTTCCAAGGGATTGGCAACGAACGGATGGAAGGGTTGGCGAGAAATGAGAACGGGGAGTGAGCGAGGAGCGGGAAGCTCAGACTCCCTCCAAACCCAAAGACAAAAACAGCGTCCCTCGGGGAGTTTAGGGTCTGTGGAATTTCAGACTCTCCGTTATACGATCCTCGAGGGGGATTCCTCTTTGCGGAGCGTCACATAAGACGCGCAACCGCATCTTGTCTCGCTCCCGCATATCCACAGCCATTTCTATCTTACTTCTCGATCACGGAATGTTCGCGTCTCAGTCGACTTCCCCGCGGGAATTGGATTCGTATTCGATCTTCCGCATCATTGTGGACATTTTTTTGTCTTTTTCTTTCTTTTTCATCATCCCGGAAAGAAAGCGTGCTTGTTCTCGATCCTTTCAAATCCTCGCCTCTCTACACTTTTCCCCGCAATTTTTCTCCTCTTCGGGTCTCGCGGTTCCATATATCAGCAAGCGGGTCACCGCAGCCATGTAGAGTGTCTCGACGAAATTGCACATCGTAATGGGACCCGGAGATCGAAACGCTACAGACAATTCAGTGCAGTTTGGCCAATTATTTTTTATGCGGAGAATAATTGTAGGGTAAAGCCAGCAAAGAGTACGCGCTTTATAAACTTTTATTTCTAGAAAAATCAATTTTGATAATACACTTTGTACTTCTTTTTTTAAAGGAGAGATATACACCTAGATGGTCGAAAAAATCGATTTACAAGCTATGAACATTCCGTCGACCGTGGACGACCTACACTATGGGCCTGGTATCGATGATTCCATGTAAGTTGACAAATTTCATGATTTATTCATTCCAAAATTTTCAAACGCATTTTTCTCAAAACCACGTTTTTCAAAGCGGTACCCAAAATTTCTCTAAAACCAATGAACCGATTGCCTTGAGGTTTTTTCTGGTTATTCTATACACCATTATCTAGTACTTGTCATAGGATTTTTTTTCCGTTACTTCGTTTTTGTTTTATAGGCAAAATAATAACTAATTTTTGGCCCAAAAATCACTATTTATGTTCAAACGTCCGCCATTTTGTCATAAATCGATATTTTCAAAATCGGCTATGACAAGTACTAGATTATAGTATCTAATTTAATAATCTTTTTGGTTTTTTTTTTTGATGATTTTTGAAGAAACGCCAGTGGGTACCGTATACGCAGATTTTTTTTACGACCCTCCAAGGATCGTACAATATCCTTGTATATTTTTGATATTTTTAAATAAAGAAAATTAAACATATTTTTGAATGTATATACTTTTAGATAATTAAAACCCCAATCCGAAATTTCAAATAGTTTTCCTTGAAAAGGTTCACAAAAATTACCTTTTTTCCGGCTCCTAGGTGTATATCTCCCCTTAATTAAGCTTTGGTAATTTAGGAACATCATTTTTAATATAAATCTTAAGGTAATCCTATCGCTTCACGCTAGTCATACCACTAATCATACTTAAGACTTGTACAATTGATATTTTTAACATATGCAAAAAAAATAATTTGTAATCACTAAAAAATTTCGTGTGCAAACTGTTTAATGAATATTCACATTTAATTAGGATAATGAAAAAATAGTTATTCCAACGATTCGCGCGGTATTTCTAGGTTTGATATTTGGTAACATTGGTTTCTATCTTCGTCTCGTTTTAATCAACCAGGCGAGTTTATCCTCCATGCTTTTTAACGTCGATCTGTCAAAACAATGCCAGGTGCGGGAAATATAAATCATTGTATTCGGGCCGCGACTGGTAAAAAGCCTGGAAAATTATTGTCGGCGGAATATGTAGGTTAAAAATGAAATATGGGTGGAAATTCGACTGAGTGAAATGAGGTTAGGACTACAGTCAGCTGTTGCCTTGCTGTCGCGTCTTTTTATCGTAGCAAGTGGTAATAAATCCAATACCGGAAGTTCAAATTAAACTTGATATTACATAAAAATTAGGTCAATACGCGTAATTTTTTCTGAGAGCATTGGATTACTACAGGTGTTAAGTATGTAAATCTGATTATTTTAAAGAATCTGACGGATTCCCACTATTATATACACTTTTGTAGCGACCGGAAATTGGGTTTTTGTATGTCGTCTCGGAATTCGTTCGCAAAAATACGCAATTTTAATATTTTTTCTCTGTAATTAAGTCGATAAGCGACCCTGAAACTTTGCAGAGACGATTATTAATATATTTAGTAAAGCTCAAAAAAAAATTAGGAAAATCCTATGGATTGAAGCCTGGCAATAGGATTACCTTAAGTAAAAATCGCGAAAAATATTTTAAAAAAGGTTTAAATTTAGAACTCGTCCCGTGCGCACTCTTGGGGTGCTGTGTTGCAAAGAGTACGCAGTAAGAACCTTTCATAGAAGCTAAGAGTCCGCAAATTAATCGCAAACTTTACAAAACGTGTTTAAAATTGTCAACAAATAAGATCAAACACATCGAAAATCTATTATCAGTCATCAAATTGGAAATAAATGCCTTAACGAAGGGAGTTGTTGCCCAACACCTTGACATGACATATGCTTCTGACAGGTTAGGTGGTGTTTCCAAGATAAGAAAAAATGAAATATATAAAATCATTGCGTACTCTTTGGTAGCGCGCATGGTGGCTCTACCCTATATGAGCTTGGAGAGGATTGTTCATGAATCGATGAAGATCCAGCCCAAGGCAAAAACAATTAAAGTTTAAATTATTTCTTGGGATAAGTCCTCGCTTTTTTCGTGAAAATTAATGCTCTATAAAAAAAAAATCATTCATAATGCTTTTGAACGTTTTGAAACTGTTGTGTGATCAACTCCTGATGATTCTGCAAGTCCAGCTAGCGTCTGACATGAGCCTTCATGAAGTAATGCCTCCAATTCAACACATCTTTATTTGAATAAAGTAGTGCAGGAAAATTCCCCGCAAATACTCTATTTTTGGCACGAAATTTGACAGGTTTAACATTATGAAAGAAAAGTTCTTTAGACTTGGGCAAAGTAGCATACACTTAATTTTAAGCTTGCTTATAGTATTTCTTCGTAGATGCGTTACCATCTTAACCTACACGGATGTAGTTCTCGTAAGGCCATCTGTTGGAAAACAGCGAGAACTGATTCAACGTCCGAATAGATCTCTGTCCTGGTTGTAGAGTAAAATCAGTCATGGGTAGCATGATACGAAGATAAAGACCCGAATTTCAAGTAAAACATTTTTTCACACATTTTACCTGCATTTGTCAATACTTAATTCCAGGGTGACATGTTTTCCCTTCTTTTTTTCTGTTGATATTTAATTAGCTCGGAAGTCCAATTTGCCAGGGCTAAAAAGCGTTTTAGAATTGCCATTTAATATTTTGCAAGTATTTCTTCCGATATTCGTTTTATTCCATTGCTTGACCCTCTCCTGGTATACGTCTGCAAGTCGTTCCAGCCTTTCAACACTTGCTCCCCCCAAATGATTTTCTTTTCATACAGGAAGAGTTGAGGGCTTTGACAATTTTTTTTTAATTGCCTGATGACATTTTTATTTTCCATACAAACCGCTATTTACCTCGAAGCGAGGGAGAAGAGAAAATATTTTGCACTCTCTCCCTTCGCTGCTTCTAAATAGCTGACTATTCAAAGAAATGTAAAGAGCCTGACAGATTGAACGAGGAAATAAAACGCGTCAAGCGGAGAGCGCACGAGCCCCAAGTTTTCAAGAAGAACGCGAAGAAGTGACCAGACTGTTCCAATTACAAGTCAGCGAAACAGAGAGCAAAGTTGGAACGAAACGCACGATTGCAGGCTGGAGAGGGAGGGGGAGAGAGAGAGAGAGAGAGAGAGAGAGAGAGACCTGGAAAGAGAAATCAAGTATTCAATGTAGCGAAGGTTTCGGCAAAGCCCAGCTCGCCTCTTTCCCGTACGTGACGACGTTGCTGACGAAGAGACAAAAGGTCTATTCGCACTGTGCGATCTTTCTTAATGTATGCTTTCAAAAGTTACAACATTGGACAACAACGATAACTCTAAATGCAGTAGTGTTGAATTTTCCTTTTCCTGTCAAAAGCTTCACCAACTTGAATTCATCTCGATGTACTTCCCGACGTTCCTCATCGTTTTCTTCAACATCAATTCAGTTTCACTCTGGACGACCAATTATTGCATATGGATGGAAAATGTTGCTTGACACCCCACGAAACTCCAATTCGTATCTACTTGGATGGCATTTAAAAAAATCCAGAACCAAACGACAGATTCATAATAAAAAGCTTCGACTAGTTTTCGTTTCTTTTAAACAATAAAAACATTAAAAATAATCTTCAATGATGAGAAGCCTAGGAATGTTTGATCTCCTTGTCTATTAAGGCTTGGCAAACCGTTCATCACAATGGTCAATAAAGGTGAGAGAACCATCCACCCCTTGTTACGTCCAACAAACCAGGGAAAGGAGGAATGCACCCTCTAACTCTGGCAACTCGCCAAGTCGGAGCCTGGGTCACCCTTGCTCGTTTCCCCCTCCTAGATATATGTTAACGACCATCGAGTTACCACAATTCGAGGCCAACGAAACTTTGCCACGAAATTGATCCGATAAAGTGTGCACTGGAGTCCGAAGTTTTCAACCCCGTAGAGCTTTCGCGTCCTATTGACGTTTCGGTGAAATCATTTCCTCGATCATTGATGAATTTCATGGATTGCAAAAATCAATAAAATAAACGCAAATTAATCACGTGGCATTCATATGGTTGTGTCGTTTTTTTTAAATGAAAGCCTTCGAATATTCGATAATGAACAAGTTTGAATTAATATTCAATTTTATTGAGGTGGATCTTTGAAAAGTGAACGTAATGAGAGAGCCGAACAAGCAAGAATTTCACAATTTTCGTCCTCAAATTAATTACACTATAATTATTTATTGTAGGATAATTGTCAAATTTTCCAAACACTTACTTTCATACATAAATTACCTACACACAATTTCCCAATAATCCTCCCCATTGTTTCCATCTTTTTCCTCATCATACCAAAAAGGCAAGCAACGGAAAATAAACCCAGCCATAATTCCTCAATCTTTTTTAACGCTATGAATTTGTTTTTCCGTTTTTCGCTATGAAAATTCCTCAACGTCTCTTCACGATGATTCTTCGAATACAATTGAAATTAGCGAAAAAGGATATTTAATAATAATACGTAAATAAAGATATAACAAAGATTTTTCGTCGCATTCCCACAAGCTCCACCACCAGATTCCTTCAGGGGCTGATGGAACTCGAAATTTGCATACGGGTTTAAAAAAAACCAAGTATATTCCCTCCAAAACAAAACCCTCAAACTTTCGAAACGACGAGTGATCGTCGAGTAGTGCGAAGGCTAGTAAAAACTGTCTCTCCCCTCCCCCGCGGAGGGTAAGAAATAGGGACGCGTGTGCGAGGGAGAAATAATCCCTCGCAGAAGGTGAAGGGGTGTCGCAAAAGTTCGTAGGCAACGAGGACGGGGCGAGAGGGTGAAGGGGTAGTCGAGGGGTGAGCAAGTTGTAGTCGAATATAGGGGTGTAATCGCGCGCGCGCGACCGTCGCTCATGACCTAGCCCAACCGAGAATTCTCGCGCGCACTTCCCAAACTCTCTCGCTCTTTATGGGGTGTCTCCTCGTCCTTTGCCACCACACCCGCCAAACTTTTTTCCTCACGCACACCCACATGCATATGCAACATCTACAGAGTAACCCAAGACTACGCTCATTCGTAGATTTGCGCACTGCGTACATACGGCTGTTCGTCCTTTTTTTTTATTATTCTTCACCCCCTTGCATTTTAGTTATTTCCCCGACACTTTTATCAACTCGTAATCCTCGTTCGTACATCTTTCTATTTTTTCTCGTTTTTATCTCTACGTTACGTATTTTCGTAAGAATTTCCATTGATTCGCGAACTTTTCGACTTGATCGTTTTGTTTACATTTATTTATTGGTCACGTTCTCGTACTGTGATATAGTTGCTTGTATATTCGCTTGCCAGCAAGGCAAATCTTATTTCTCGTTGGTGTACATTCGAGGTATAAATTATTCACATCATATGTTTATATATGCGGTTGTATATATATATATATGCACATACCTATGGACACATTTTTTAAATTCTTATTTAATTATTCATCAATAATAATTATTTTTATTACAAATATATATGTATGTAGAGATAAGTAAGTGTACGTAAATATCCACCCACTCACACGTACATAGAGATATTTATATAAATTTGGGTGTACACGAGGGAGTGTGTGCGTTTGGAAAAAAAGAACAAGTCTGCGAGGAACGCGAACGTGACACAGTTAAAAGTGCATGCGGTTGAAACGGACATACCCAGTATGTCCATGGTGTCTTGTGCCTGCGGTCGTGATGGTGGCGACAGTAGTACTGGCGCCGCAACGGTCAGACTCGACTGCCGGCAGCGAAACTACCCCCGTTGCGTGCAACCACCACCACGACTAGCGCGATTCTCCCCACCCCTTTCTCACGCTCTCTCCCTCTCTCTTCTGCCGCGTCGATCGTCGCGCGGCTCTCTTCCGCTGGCGCAAAATCCTTTTCCCCCCACCTCGACCGTCCCCCCACCATGTTTCGCGAGGAGGGGGGGGAAGGGGTAGGTGGGCGTGTCCAGCAATCGCGAAAGCTAACCGGATAGAGAAGCGAGGTGGGGACGGAGCTGGGATTGAGGAGAGAGGGAAGCTTGCGGCTAGGACACTGCTGGTCTTCTCGAGTTCGCACATCGCGCGCAATCCCGCGCTCCGGGGATGAAAGAGAGAACGCGCGAGACTGGAATCTCGAAGAGCGAAAAATATGCGGAAAGTACTTCCTCTCTCTCTCTCTCTGTCTCTGTCTCTGTTTTTTTGTTTCTAGCTCTCTCTGTCCCTCTCTCTCTCTCTCTCTCTCTCTCTCTCTCTCTCTCTCTCTCTCTCTCTCTCTCTCTCTCTCTCCCTCTCTCGTCGTTCGTTTCTGCGATACTCTTAGCCTTCGACCGTTATTTCTTTTATTCACTTTTTACCGTCTCGCGGAGATGTATTTTCCGTGAATAGCGAATATTCGTGATTCGTATTTCTAGAGCTTTAAGGTTGTCCGGGTAATTCGAATTTTATGACTTCACGAGCGGTGGGATGAATTGGTGGATTTTTCATTCCCATTTTTTAAAGGCTTGTATCTAGTTGATTTTTTGAAAATATCGGTTTTTGATTTTCAACCGATTCTCAAGCTATAACGTTTGGAAAATATTCTCTGAAAATTTCATGTCGATTCGTTTCAAATTAAGGGAGTTATGGACGTTTGTAGATAGGTTCCGCGAATCGAAGGATTTTACGCGCGTTTTTCTCAAAATTGGTGACCACTATATTTAAAAAATAACTGCACCGATCAACTTTAAATTTTACAAGATTCTTCCACATGTCAAAAAGCAATGCTTGAACGGAGGAATTTTTTTCCGATGCATGGTTTTTTTAATCAACGAAAATAAAGGGTTTTTCTTCACTGAAAGTCGATACATTCACTTTAGACTGCTGCTATTTTTTCAAAAATCAACTTTTGATTAAATCCTCCGTCCAAACACTAGAAAATTTGATGCAAAAACTAAATGCGTCTATCATAATAAAAATCATTCTATTTGCCACATTTATAAATATTTTTCAATACAGAAATTGTAAAAGTACTCTACATCGTACTCGTCAATATAAAAAAAAAAAAAACAAAAATTCAAACCCTGTACTCACTTACCCAGAAAAAATTTAAAAGCCCTGATGTATCAATCAACGAGGGTGAATAAAGAAGTTCTTAGAAGCGCATGTTGATTTAATATTTTTGGGGGTAGTTTGATATTTCTTTTGAAGAGTGTGAATTACACAATATTCAGGCAAAGTTTCAGTCGGTTTGATCGTATTGTTTTTAATTTATTAATTATTTCGTGCCAACAGTTGTTAAAAAATACTCAAATATGGAGAAAAGTGCGTTAGGTGAAGTGATAAAATACCTGTATCTGAAAAACAGCTGCTGTCTTCGAAATTCTTGACCACCCACCATATTCACCGGACTTAGCCCCCAGTGATTTTCGCTTATTCCCAAAATTGAAGGAACTTGACGATGATGACACGGGGGAAGAAATTTGACGATGGAAGAAAGAAATTTGACTTAGAAGAAATTTGACGATGATGACACGGTTATGGCTGCCGTAGAAGAGTTTTGTGAAAGCCAAGAAAATGTTTTTTTTTTGGAAGGAACCTTGAAAAAGCAGTATTCTAAATGTTAAAAATCTACATTTAATTAAAAGTCTAAACTCTAAAGAAGTAGAAGGAGATTATGTAGAAAAATAAAATATTTTTGTTTGAATTTTCTTATACTTTTATAGCGATTGCAATAATTGTTTGATTCGCCCTCTTTCTTTATCACGATGACGAATTTTTCATGAGATTTGCACTGACAAGGAAATGTTGCGAGGTCGATCTCTCCGATTTCGATAGGATTTGGCATGTTTGTAGAATGGGTAATAATAGGCGACACGTATATTTTATATGTGCGAAACCCGATTTTTAAGGGGTGAAACGCACCCTCGAAAATAGGGGCTTTTTTCGTTTTTCGTCGATAACGTTATCGTTCCCATCTCCAATGTTTAGTACACGAAAAAATAAACATTGTTGCAATTTGAAATTTTTTCATATCTTCTACCGTTAAAACTTTATCGACGAAAACACCCCTAATTTTCGAGGGTGCCTTTCAACCCTTAAAAGTCAGGTTCCGCGGATATAAAAAAATGCGTGTCGCCTATTTTTACCCATTCTACAAGCATGCCAAATTTCATCGAAATCGGAGAGATCGACCGCGCAACCTTTCCTTGTAAGTACACCAAATTAACTGTTAAGGCCTTAGGCCATTCTAGAGGCCGAAAAATAGGCTTTTTGGGGATTTTTTTTTTTTCAGAAAAACAACAATATAAATCAAGATTACAAATAAGGGTGTTTATCAGATAAACGCTGCACAGCCGCCATTTTGAAATTAATTGCTTCACAAAAATTATTGTATAGTCACTGATATATATGATAAACACCCTTTTTTGTAATCTCGATTTATTTTGTAGTTTTTCTGAAAAAAAAAATCCCCGAAAAGCCTATTTTTTCGGCCTCTCCAGTGGCGTAACCCCTTAATCAATTTGAATGAAATATTTTCAATTCAGACGCCGAGAAGGTCTGAATTGGCATACATGGCACAATCTTCAGAATTCTGGGATTCAATTTATAGTCACTAAGGATCCCCCTTACTGTTTCAATTTTTTTTCGCCTCAAATACGTTCAATACACTCCATAACCCAAATATGTTACGTTTCGATTTTTGGAATTCAGATTTAAAAAAAATGCAGAAAGCAACCTACAAGTGTCAAATCATAGCTCATCCGGTACCTCTTTTGACGACGTTTGCTTTTTGTCCGTCGTTCGCTCGTGGTAACGCAGATTGATAAAACGCGAAATTTTTTTTTTTTTTACATACGCGGAACGTTCGTGACGTTCATTCGTCTGGAGAGGACAACCTTGGCGTAAGTGGGACACACTTCGCCCCGATGTTGCTATCGAATATCAAACGCGACACTCTCGAATGCTTCAATGTCCTCGAGAATCACGTCGACGACGAAAACCTCTGGCCAAAACGTGACATGTCACGAGAGTCTGTCGCGGTGAACGTTCCCGTCGAGTTTCGCCTTTCGAAGGGGTGCGGAAATTTCGGAACGTTTCGTAAAGTCAAATCGACGGAGTTCGAGGGATACGTACTGTGAGAGAGTGCCGCGCGTGGAATTTTCTTCCTCACGGAAAAATCGTTTTGGACGACACCCCGCTGAGATTCTCTTTTTTATGATGGATTTTTTTACGTCGATACATCCTTTTGATTTCTTGATCTTCAAGGATTCTTTTTCTGCCCTGTCACGTTGCCGCAACCAGCTGAATAATAACCCATTTTCAGAATTTCGCCATGGGGAAGATGTGTGTGTTGGGACAATTTGAAAGTCGACATTGATTCGTGTATCTTGAAGGACCGTTCAACATTTTTCAACCGTTAGAAAAACAAATATCCAACAAAAAAATTCGACGGGTAAAAAAAAACAAATTTCCAAAAAAAAATAGGTTTTCAAACTTTTATTTGTTTATTTTTTATCGTGTTTTTTTAATCTGGGTATTTTATTTTTAACCCCATAGTTCTCCTTAACAGAAAACTGAATAAACTTGCGGGAAAAAAATAGTTTTCTTATAGGAAAGTTAGAGGTAAATCTCCACCCTTTGGAACTTGTCTAACAAGGAACATCACTTGAGGGTCCGCCTTCGATTTTGTTAAAACTGATATTTGTGATAAAGCATTGAGAACCATTAGACACGTATTTTTTTATCGACGGAAAATCGTTTTTAAGGAGCTAAACCATCCCTCAAAGAAAGGCGTGTCAAGGGGTGGCTTTGCAGCTTCACCCACAAGCAGTCCACCGAGCTGAATATAACAAAAATCAAAATTCTTCTAATGCAAAGGGGAGGTAAATCCACTACAGAAGTATTGAAAAAATAAAGGGGTGACACGCCTTTCTTTCAAGGGTGGTTTTCCCCATTAATGCCGTTTGTCGGCCAATCAAAAAAATACGTGCCCAATAGTTTTCAATGCTCACATATATGAGTTTCAACAAAATCGACCGCAGACACGTAAATGATGTAAATGATGTTCTTTGTAAGAAGGATTCCCTATAGCGATTTCCTAAAAAGTAACCCCCAGCTTAAGGCGGGATATACATTTACAACGACAAAAAAATCGATTTCTTTTTTTTTCCTTTAACGATAGAACTATATATGTAGAATATTTTTCTAAAATTTCAAAGCTAAATTTCAAAAACTTCAAACTTTACAGCTCGTCAACGCTATGCCTCACCGCTCGGATTCGGAGCGGGCGTGAACTTCAAACGCGTTTTTCTCAGAACTGCATTATCAATATTGCCCTGCAGGATTACTCAAAAATTATAAAGCCTGATTTAGTTGAAACTCGGTAGGAATATTGATAATGTTGGTACCTTCTACTGGACGAGAATTGTTTTCGAATAATTGGAAAAAAAAACTAGATTTTTAATCCACATTTTACAGAAATGTTGATTTTTTTTCGCAAATGCGTGCCATTTTCTCAAATTTCCATTTTTTTCATTATAATTACCGTCCCATAGAAACTATACATGTTCTAACTGAAAAAATGTTTGAACTTTTTTGCAAATCAAAATCTACGGTACGCTAGACTGCACGCCGATTCGCAACTCCCCCGGCGACCTTGCTGTAACACTCTGCCACAGCTCCGTCATTTTGATGATGAATTAATTAAAAAAAATGGTTTTGTACACTTAAGTATACTATTCAAGTATACCTTAAGTTTGATAATTGTAGAATAATTATTTCTTAGTTTAAAAAATCCGTCAATATTGCTTATTTTTTCCTGTCTAAATATATATCCCTTAAGGGGAGGGTAGGTGTTTCAGCGTGAAAAAAAAAACACTTTTTTGCAAATTGTTTTCATCTACATGGATAGAGTACATTTATTGAAACCTTTTGTACATTGTTAAGTGTCATTTCAAGAACATTCCGTGAAATTTGTACGCGAAAATATCCACAAACAAGCCGGTGCCGCGTTTTTCTCGAAACCACTTTTTCAAAGTCCGTGTTCACTGCGATTTGAAAACTGCATGACCGATTTATTTCAAACTTGGTACACACTTTCTACATATAAAATACCTCCCCCCAACGGTTCGTTTGAGATTTTTTTTTACATTGAGGGCGTTTTCCACCCCCAAAATGGCGGAATTTTTCTTGAAAAATGGCACTTTTCACTTTACATAACCACCAAAAATTTAGAAATGAAAAAAAAAATTATCAAAGACCGTTGGGGGGAGGATTCGATGATACTTCGACTAAATTTTAATGGTACTTGATTTCAGATAATTTCTAGCTGAGATACAATGAACACCGCAAATCGTGTTTTTCCAAAGGCGTTCTTGGAAAAGCTTTGTCACCGGCTTGTTTGTGGATATTTTCGCGTATAAATTTCACGGAATGTTCTTGAAATGACACTTAACAATGTACAAAAGGTTTCAATAAATTTACTCTATCCATATAGATGAAAAAAATTCGCAAAAAAGTGTTCTTTTTTTTCACGCTGAAACCCCTACCCTTCCCTTAACGAGGGTAGAAAAGTCGCAAAAAAGACAACCATGCTCGAAGTCATCTGACGAGTACAAAAAAGTACCAAAGAATAAGAAAAAAAAAACACTATCAACGCTTGTCCTTCTACTTCTTAAATCCCATTAAAAAAATTCCCTTGCCCTTTTTTTGCTGGAATGTTCACCTTTTCATCCTGATCGGAAAAATTAAAAATTGTACCCATGCATGTTCATCATTGCTCCTACATTTAGACATGACAATCACACAATTATGCCCCCATTCGCTTCCCCACCGGAGGTCTTTTCCGGCGAATGTTTCAGTGCACGTGAAAGAACCTAGTCCCCAAACCAGAAGCTTGAACAGCCCAAATGTAGAGGCAATCCACGATTTGTAGTGTGACAACTTTGACTCTTCACCCCCTCCCCCCACAACCCCCACTTGAGTGTACGTAATTGCTCATACAATTCCTTATCACCCCCCATTATGATCGGTGGACGCATCAAGAGCATCAAAAAGTCTCCCGGGCATTTCGTACGTGATAGAAAACGGAAGTGGATTCCTGATGGTAAAATCGATTGTGCACGTAATACAATATTGGCATCACGTATCGAGTGTGTGCCAAGGCGATTTGATATATATCGGAAGCCATCGCAGGACTAATTATATTGGTCACAGTGAACCGCGCCTCGGTACCTCCTGTGTGGATCGAGATTAGAATACGGGAATGCTGTATGCCATTCCTGAACGACGCGGGAGGGGAATTTCTGCGAGGGTCTTACACGTACTCCAGCTATACGTTCGACGATGAATTCTACTGTGGTCCTACACGAAGCGAGGCAATATTATCACGTTGATGGGTCTTTCCAGAAGATAGCCAATATTATTTATCGAATCGGGAGTTCTGGGGTCGTTCTGACACAGGAAGCTCCATTTCATTATCTTGGTCAGATCACGTAACAAGGATTTTTCGCTCCTCCATTACCAAAATCCTCTGCTTGGGAATCTCTCGAGAGAATGGAGAGCTAGAGGATCAACTGTTTCGAATTAGCGAAATATGGATTTGTAAGCTCTCGAGGAAAAGAAGATCGTCGAGATCAATTACTTCCAATGTACTTCCACCACTTTGCCTCGAGAATCCTTGACTCACAAGGGGACACGGGTAATTCAGATGGGAGCCTGAATTAAAAGGTCCAAAAGGCGTTTTGCGGGAATTTTTTTAGAAGGGAAAAAAACAAGTGAGCCTAGCAAACATTGAGGTATCTTTTCATGTATAAAAAAAATGTTTCAACGTGAAACAATAAATTACTGCCGATTTATCAACCTATTCCAACAGATTTTGTTGAAATTTGGATATGTTATAAAGCACCGAAAAGTAAGCGATACGTATTTTTTTATCGGCGGAAAAACGGGTTTAAGGCGCTCCTCTAGTTTCTCGGGTCGAAAAAATCGATTTTTTTTTTCATAAATCACATCTACAACATGTGTAGAAAATGTGTGCCAAAGGATTTTTCGACATTCCAAGTGGTTCACAAGTTACGCCCCTGTAACGGAGCAGGTATATTTTCAAACGCGTTTTTCTCGAAACACCATTTTTCGAAACGGCGACCACGATATTTCAGAAACTACTGCACCGATCTTGTTCAAATTTATACAGCATCTTTAATATGTTATAATCCAGCGATTGAACTAGGACTATCATGATTGCTTCGATAGTTTTTTTTTGTACGAGCGAAAAACTTAAGAAAAAATGAGTAAAAAATAGAATGTAATTTTCAAAAGTGTATAAAAAAGTCAATTGTTGTAATTTAGAATTCACTCTAGTTCAATGGCTAGTCTTAAATATGAAGATTAAAATGCCGTTTGGTTTTTTTATTTCAGATAAGCAGAACAGCCGCAATCTTGGTCACCGTCAAGCACCTCTTTTACTTGATGTCTTCCTGTCAGCCACTATAACGTTTATTCTATTATATAGTTTGACTTCAAAAAATTTGTAAAGCTTATTTAAATGTTAATAAAGATTATGCAAAAACAATGAGATTGATTATTTCGATGCTTTGCCCGTAAAAAATTATTGAAAAAGCCGTAAAAAACAGCCGAGAAACTAGAGGACCGCGTTAAGGGGTGAAACCACCCCTTAATATAGGGGTGGTTCACCCATTGATTTTTTTGCAATGCCACTATAGTGGATTTTTCATTGCTTCGGATTGGAAGAATTTTCGTTTTTGTTTCAATAAAATCAAAAAAAGAGATGCCCTTTATCGGGGGGTGGTTTCACCCCTTAAAACCGTCTTTCCACCGATAAAAAAATACGTATCGCTTACTTTTCGGTGCTTTATAACATATCCAAATTTCAACAAAATCGAAGGGTGTCAATTGAGGCGTGTTCCTTGTTAGAAGAGATTTTCATACTGAAGAAAATAAACTTTGGTTTGATTCCATAGGTCGTTTAGTTTTTTTACTATCACGTACGTCAATTTGGAAAAATCGTGAGAATGGAAACTCGAGAAAACGCGCTTTAAAGTTTTCAATAGGCGGAAATATCAATATCAAATATCAATCGCTTCTCTGCTTTTGGCCTTGCATCTTCAAAAATATTTACAAGTGGACTCTGTAACTTTGTAAATATATTCTTGGATAGTTTATCTATCGATTTAAGCAATAAAAGAAAAAAAAATGATTTTTTGGACCTTCTAATTGAGGGTCCCGCATTGAGCCTTCGATTTTGGCGAAACTCATATATGTGATAAAGCATTGGAAACTATTAAACACGTATTTTCTTATTATCTGCGGACGAACGTTTTTGAGCGGGGAAATTACCCTTTAATGAAAGGCGTGTCACCCCTTTTTTTACATACTTTATAGCGGATTTTTTATCGCTTTATGTAAGACGAATTTTGTTTTTCGTTTCATTCGGATCACTGGACTGCTTGTGGGTGAAACTGCAAAACCACCCCCGACACGCCTGTCTTTGAGGGGTGGTTTTCCTCATTAAAATAATTTGTCCGAAGATAAAAGAAATACGTGTCTAATAGTTTTCAATGCTTTATCACATATATGAGTTTCAACAAAATGACCACCTTTTTCATAGATTTTTCATGCCCGAGTTCGAATTCCTCGCCACGTTGTTAAAAAAAATACTTTAAAAATCAACGATCGTCAACGACTCGTATTTATTATTAACTTGAATAGCCCGTTTCATTTCTAGATTTCAGATAGACCGTTCAAGCTGGAGAGTGTCCACTGCCAAACGTCGCGAAGAAAACTTCATCATCTGCTGCCGGCCTTCGTTTTGTTGTTTTTCTGTATTTTATGGCAATTTTTGAAAAATGCTCTCAATATTACGTATATATATACCTTTGTGTTTAAAAAAATGCGTTTCTATTTCACCAACCGTTTCCCAGAAAAAATCGAAATATAGGCATTCCTTTCGGGCCTCTAGGTAGACGTAGCCTCTTAATGTGCACTGAAAAAAAAATTCGTTCTTCCACCCAATATTCAATTGGTTTAACAAAATTGTATCTTTAAATACGTTCAACTTGATTTTTGATTGGCATAACAAAACAGTATAGTTGGGCAGTGACCAAAGATACATTTAATCTATCTGCTTATTTAGCATGTCTGAGCAACTGTTAAAACAACAACATTTCGAGACAACAAAATGCATTTTGCACATTCAACGATGCTTTTTTCTCAGTGTGCAGTGTGCCGCTATATTTTACGGCTGTATGTGCAAATCAACTTGTCGTAAAGAATTCGTTCAATTCCTGTTAATTGATAACTGATAACGGACTGATATTGCAAACTTGTAATATTCGTATTTATATCAACACGGGGAAAAGTTATTTTGAACCCTTTATGTTTGGGTTAAGTAAACTAGCAAATCTGGCTGTTTTTAAGACGACAGTATTTTAGTTTTCAAAGTTATCGATTTTCTGGATAGAGGCGTTTCTATAAAGTGCCTGCATTTTTACCTAAAGGCGGTTTTAAAGACATGGGGCACTGCACAATGTTCCGTATGGGGACAATACGCTGCCATAAGTTCCTCAAAGACGAATGTCATCAAAATTGCTTGCATCTACACGTCTCCGAAATGAGCACTTCCTCCTAAAGTAAACCAAAACTATGACGCTGTAAACTCTTCCACTCAAAGTTACAAAATTTGTATTATTATTGCCCGTGCAGAAATTATAGGTAACCAATTGGATTCCCGTACTTGTTCCTACTTTCTGACAGGATCCAATGGCTCATCCCATGGATCCCTACACCAAAACGTCACGCTCGTACATTGGATTCTAATTGGGATTCTGCATTGGAATCCAACGTACGAATCCGATTTCAATCCTAAAGGGTTCCCACATTATCGAAAAGAATCCAATACCATTCTTGATGGATCCCATCGCATTCTGTACGTTGAATTTTCCAAACAAAATGTATAGATATACAAAATGAGTGGATTGAAAAAAAAACTCTAAATCTTCTCTTAAGGGGTAAGGCCCACAGTAAAATTTAAAAAAAAATCGTTTTTTTTCGCTTATACGGGGCTTTATCATCGTAAGAATGAGTTACTATTCGATTTATAGCAAGACATTTTTTTCACCGACTTTGAGCGTATAACGTACGCCCACCTTTGGCATGACCATAGAGTACCTAAAACTTTAAACGCATTTTTCTCGAAACAGCTTTTTTCCAATTGGCGGGACAAATAACTTCAACAATTTTCACTCGATTGACTTCAAATTTAAAAGTAATGTTCCCAATTGCATTTCGCAAAGAAGTACGTACGGAATTTTTGATTGATCGAGAACTTTTCATTTTATGAGCAGTTTTATGCGAATTTTTCACTGAAAATTCATTCAAATACCTAAAATTCAATTCAAATACCTACAACTTTTGAATAAAACAATATGTTTCAAATTCCGTACGTACTTCTCTAGAGATTCTAATGTAGATTGGCGAGAATTTTTGTTTTTTGTTCTAGGTAAAAAATTGTGGATGCTAAATGTCACGACGCGGAGTGCTTAAAAAAAAGATAACAAAAGAAAATATTAGTAGTCGGCCGTTTCGTACATCGAAAAAAAAAATATATATATTTTCTAACAGCTTGATATTCATACTAAATAGATGTGTAATTAATTCTATGAGTGAATCACTTTTTCATACAAAAATAAATTGTTAAATTCGCACATGATTTTATACCCGTTACTGTAGCCTAACCCCTTAAAAAAAGCACAAATCGCTGAAAAAAGTATATCTTAAAAACCAATTTGCATCAAATCACTGAAAATCCGTTGTAATGATCGCTTCTTACTTATTCTACTGCACTTTGATATAATACCAGCACACACGTCCGTGCTCACGAATCATGCAGGTTATGTTTCAACACGTCGATTTTTATCTCGCCACTTTTCACACATTTTCGATTCGAGCGTGGTAAGCATTCTCAAACGGCGTTCGGGTAACAGTGCAGAGTCCAATTGAATCCCAATGAGGACTCTCTGTGTGCGGTGTCTCCAACAAATCCCCATAGAGATGTGGGTTCCTTTTGAGACTCCCTAACAAATTTGTGCACCGTGTCACGACACGATATTTTTTGGTGGGAGATCCAACGAATTCCGGTTGAGAATGTCGTATGAAAAATTTTCAAACGACGTCAATCGGGAAATAGCGCAGAATCCATTTGGATTCCAATGTGGACTCCCTACGTAAGACGTCCCTATTGAATCTCTTTAGGGATGTGGTAGGATCTGGGGACTCCCCAATAAATGCCTGCGTGGGTGTTGAATCAAACTTTAGGCCAGCCATAATCGATCAGGAACATCCAATTAGTTCTGAATGCCCTGTCTCGCGCGATCATGCAAGCGCATCCGGTGACGTTCCACAACAATATTCTCTCAGCTCGAAAATTTATTCACGATACTGCATAACCGAATCCACTTAGTTTTAGAGCATGGTCCATCTATTATCATCTGCCCATGCAGCGTTTGACGCGGGATAGTTTTCAACATATATATGTATATATATATATATATATATATGTCCATATAGCCCACTCGTCTTCTTGCTTTTCACCGAGTTACAGTTAATTTATCAAGCACTTGCTCGAGCATCCATCACGAGCGTGGCAAATAATGTCTGTGCTCGACCCTTCCCTCCACGGACGAAGGGGCTCCTCATACTCATCCTCTCGTGTCAATGATACCCATCCCTTATTCATGCGTTCCAACGGACTAAAACCTCGGCGCACTTTCGTCCCGGAACCCGAAGCTCGTGGAGAGCGATGCCATATAATTTATCAACATCAAGGATACGCGGGAAATCAATTTATTCGCGTTTTTTTTTCGTTTGTTTTGTTTTCGTCGTTATTTTCCGTTGTTACGTGCTTCTCGTTACACGCTTCGCGGTGGGTACGTTGAAGACAAATGATGGAAGGCGTGGAGTTCAACGAGGCGACCGTGTGATGAAATCATTATCGACTGTCGTTTGGTATTAATAATCCTGATTTTATGAGGATAATGATTATGGATATATGTTGGGCCAAACTCTCAAGTTTTTGGAGCCACTTAAGTTTGGGGAGCCGAACGAGAAGACGGGCAGAATTTTAATACGTTGCTATTACATTACGATTATGAAGCCAATGGTTGTTGACATGTCAAAAAGTCTTTTTCACACTAGGGGAGAAGCACTATATATCGGATAGTTGCTTAAGGGGTTAGGCCACTCTAGAGGCCGAAAAATAGGCTTTTTGGGGATTTTTTTTTTCTTAAAAAAAAAACTAGAAAATAAATCGAGGTTACAAAAAAGGGTGTTTATCATACATATCAGTGACTGTATACAATAATATTTTTGGAGCGATTAATTTCAAAATGGCGGCTGTGCAGCGTTTATCTAGAAACTGCATTTTTTAAGTTGGCCGGAAACATAACTCACAAGGAACATCCCTCAGGTGACACCCTTCGATTTTTATCGGCGGAAAAACGGTTTTAAGAGCTGAAACGCACCCTAAAAAATGGGGATGTTTTTCGTTTTTTGTCGATAACGATTTAACGGTACGAGATATTAAAAAAATTTAATTTGCAACAATGTTTATTTTTTTGTGCACTATACATTGGAGATGAGAACGATAACGTTATCGACGAAAAACGAAAAACACCCCTATTTTCGAGGGCTCGTTTCACCCCTTAAAACCGTTTTTCCGCCGATAAAAAAATTGGTATCGTTTACTTTTCGGTGCTTTATAACATATCCAAATTTCAACAAAATCGAAGGGTGTCACCTGAGGGATGTTCCTTGTCAGACAATTTTCAACCGATTCACTTGAAATGTTGCATATATCTTGAAAAATACATTGTCTATGGAAGTACGTAGGATTTTTTTTTATATTGCCTATTTCATTTGTTATTAACACTTATCTGACGATTTTTTAGGCAAATTTTTCACTTTCCAAAAATTTGCCTAAAAAATCGTCGTTTGGTTATGAATTGCGCGGTATATTTAACCCTTGTCAGTCACACCAGACTGTGACGTTGGGGGTGTAATCAACCCCACTTACTTTGGAGAGTGATAAATAATAGAAAAATTGAAGAAAAAAATATTACAATGCACTTTCAACCATGCCGATTATTTTCAAGTCGTGTAATTTTTAATATAAAAAGAATGAAGAAGGTTGATTCAACCCCCGATGACTGTTAAGGGTTAAAATAATACCGCTCCCCCGCCGCCAGTGTTGCATAATCCGTCATAAGACGCGGCTGCGCAGCACCAATAATAAAAATTGGTCTGAATAAATCGCAAGTATTTTTTGTAATATTATACTTATCTATCTAAAATCACAGTCTTTATCTTTATTAATTCAAGTTTCGATTATCATAAATATTTGAATAATGTATCGTGGTCCAAATATTTTTTATTTTGTTTTTCTTACATGCGTGGTCGACGGTTATTAAGGCCTACTAAATTCCACCATAGGTCTTATTATCCTCCTACTTCACGTAGCGAAGTTTAGTCGTTTCATAATGTATTTTACATTACTTTTAAGATGTTACGAATGTAAATATGTAGTACACATATTTGTTACTAATTAATCGATCGTCATTTTTAGTGCCTCGATCCCGATGCTGCCAAAACGAGTGTAGTTGTCAGAAAACGACCTGGTGTCAGCTGTCGGAACAGTGTAAAGAGGAACTTTGGGTTCCTGCAAAGCTGCAGAGGATTATTGACCTCAAATACCAAATATATTACGTCTAGTTTGATTATTTAAGGGGCAGTGTGACACTTTCAAAAAATCGATTTTTTGCCTTTTTCGACATTTTATACTTTCAAGATCGTATCTCTAATCATTTTATCTTCTAAAAATCGGTAGTTAAATCTTCAAACGTGTTTTTCTCGAAATGAGATTTGAAAAATTTGCTGACATTGTAACTCAACGAGCAATTATCCGATTGACTTGAAATTTGAACTGAGTACTCTTGAATATATTTACTCTAAAATGACGTAGGATATTTTTGATTGGATGAAAATTGACGATTTGGCATTGAAAAAAACGACCGTTTTATAGGCAAGAAAACAGACTTTTTCATAACTACGCCATTTTGTAAGATTTTAATATTTTTCGAAAATCCTGTGAGCAATCATGTGAGCAGTGGAGGAACTTTTTTTTGGCGTCTCCGAAGGCAGCGCATAAGTCGCTTGGATCTCAATATTTTTCTATGAAAAAATTACGTAATATAGGTCAAATACCGCCAAATATATTCTTAATTTTCCGAAACATTTAATTGAATACTTTTCTTCCAAAAAATTCCCGAAAATCACCGAAATTTCCAGCGTTCACCCTGGTGTAGCCCCTTAAGTATGTCAAAGCCGTAGGCCTTATTATCCTACCATACTAAAATAAGGCCTACTGTCAAGGTTGTTCAAAATGTTTGATTTCGTTTTTGTTTATGGTACAAGTTACCATTTTTCGTTCATACTTTATAGAAACTGAACTTGAATAATGATTATAATTAAAGTATGTCGATTAAATTGAATCTTTTTCGTTTTATTTCAAATATCCCTTAGCTTGGCCTTACTACCCGCAAGTACCTCACCTAGAACTTGGAAGATATAGTGGATCCGAATTCTGTCACCATGGTAGCCTATAACCCTTCATCCTCAGTCCCTACAAACCCAAACGAACGTTTCATCGTTCATAAAATGACACTCCACTGATCGTCCAGCTGTCATTGTTGTTTCCTTTTCCATCAGCCCCTCACACGATCTTCCAGCCCTACGACTCCATCGCCCCGCTTCCGGTAGTCCCGAACTCCGTCATTATCGATCGTCTCCACATGACCGGTCCACGATCAAGTCAGCTCATTAATTTCCCTACGCAAGCTCAGCGGAAACGGCCAATGAAAAATCCAACCTCGCAGAGGCTAGGTCGCTGTCCCCGGTGCTTTGATTCCAGTGGACAACCCATGTTTTCAAACGAGTGCACAAGCCGCCTCGTATTTGCATTTAGTCTCGAGTTAACGGGCTCGTGGAACACACGTGATGCTTTGTGCGAAGTCGCAAGCGCGCAACCTGCGATACACGAGAACACATCACGAGCGGAGAAAACGAGGCGTCCGGAGGAGAAAAAGAGGACGAGAGAGCTTGCGGTACACGCGTGCCGGTTCTCCACTTGTACGCGATTTGGAAAGCAGCAGGATGCCCCGGGTCGTTGCGCACCTTCGCCTTCGAACGAAAAAGTATAGGGACAAGGGGAGCGATAGAATACACGAAGAGAAGAAGAGGAAGAGAGAGACAGAGAGAGAGAGAGAGAGAGAGAGAGAGAGAGAGAGAGAGAGAGCAGCGTGTTATCTGCTTGATAAATAGGAGTGGTCGTTGAATAATGCAAGGAGCGTTTCCAACGCGTCTGAACGAACGAGTAACCTTACACCCTCGGTGGGTGATGCCTTTGGAGGGTCCGGACACCGATCGCAACGGCGAGGCCACGAGACCAAGCCACGTTACGATATACACCACGATTCGCCTAAATTCCCGTTTCCTCGCGTCACAAAAAAAATGTGAGGAAAAAAGAAAACAAAGTCAGAAACCGTGGTGGAGCGGTGCATATCCTGGCCCATCTCTCCACATCCATTGGGTTGCTTCCCCGAGCACCTTTCACTCTTCGTAATGAGATTTCACCGTGAAATCTTTCCCGACCTCTCAACCGCCCGGGAAAATGCCACGAATTTATTTGTTCCTCCTTTCATGCATTCATTCATTGCACCTCTTGCCTCACCATTCGTTCAAGCGGCTCCCTCATTTGCCGAAAATCTCCGAGATTCACTCAACAAAATTGCTCGCGACATTGCCAAATCCTAATCGCTTTCGAATACCGTTCCCTTTTTTCTCCCCATGTCTCGAATCTTCCCTCGTGTGCCTTTTTTTCCCTTTCACCATCCAATCCGGTTCCCTTTGGGCCCACCTTTGTCCATTTTCTCCTCTGAGAGAAACCTTGAGATGCACTTATCCAGATGCACCACTGTCGGTCCATTTTTTCAAGTCCGATCGTCATCGCCAATTATGCTATGCCAAAATAATTTTTTTCCAATTGCCAATTTTTTTTTGCAAACCATAACTGCTCACTTTTGAAGGGGCTATTCTACTGTGACGGGATGAAAAAGTCGATTTTCACTTTATCGACTCAGTAGAGCGCTTTAAAGTAGGCGCGGTGCGCGCGCTTAAGTATGTCTACCCGCTGCACGTACCTGGTGGTTGTTGGGAACAGCTGTTTTGAATTTATACCTGAGTATACACATATACACGTATGATTCTATACATTTACTGTATTGTAGTAGTCTCTCTTTTCACTGTGTGAGTAAAAGGACGCCCTAACGGTTAGGATTGTATACTATAGTATAGTGAATAGTATTTTATAGTATAGTATAGTAAACTTTAAACGCGTTTTCTCGAAACGACTTTTTTCACGTGGCGTTGGTTATTTCGGAAAAACAGCTTAAGGGGTTACCCCCACTTGCGATTTTGAAAAAAATCGATTTTTTTTAATTGCATTTTTTGAAGTATAAGTATCCGGGCCCATACTTCTGTATGGGCCCGGAATAGATGACTCTATGTAAGTTCACAAAAAAAAATATTTTCTTCGTGTAAACTGAAATTGAAACTTTAAACGCGTTTTTCTCAAAATGGTATTTCTGAAGTCGGTGACCAAGATTACTCGAACACTAAAGAACCGATCTTCTTGAAATTTTGCAGGCTTATTTAATACATAAAAATGTAGTCTTTAATCGTTCGATTTTTTTTTTCGAAAAAAATGGCCGTTTTATAGCCAAAAAACGGCCGTTTTTTTTCGTTAAAATCGAACCATTAACTTTGACTGTCCGCCATTTTGTGAAAAATGAATATTTTTTAAAATCCTTCGATTAAAGACTAGTTTATACTTATATTTGAATAAATCCATCCGCATTTTTTTTTCAGATGATCCACTTCGCCGCAATGATGGTCACCGCAAACCGTGTATATAAAAACATTATTTCATTGACGGCCATTTGCCACTAAACAATATAATATTTTTCAATAAAAAAATTACTGAAAGTTCTTCAAGATGTGTTCTTTGAGATGGTATATTGATCGATTAAAAAAGTTTTGTAGTTTTCTTTAAAAAAATTCATGAAAAAGGCCTTTTTTTGCGCTACAAGTGGGGGTAACGCCTTAAAGGGTCTTCTCACTTGAGACGCTAAAAAGGCTATTTTCATGCATTTTTAAATAGGTTTATATTATAGATATTGATATAAAAGTTGTTACACTTAATAAATACAATACACTTCAAGATGTGTTCTTTAAGATGGTATATTGATCGATTAAAAAAGTTTTGTAGTTTTCTTTAAAAAAATTCATGAAAAAGGCCTTTTTTGCGCTACAAGTGGGGGTAACGCCTTAATCAATCGAGCAACATTTTTTTACTGCATATTCAGCATATATATGGCTATTGCCCGAACTGTGATTGTTAAAAAATATTAATTTCAACTTATACTTTTGCCCGAATTCTGACGAAAAAAACGTGTTTTTCGAACACTTTTGCAAAGTACGACGCTATTTTGTTATTGTGCAATGTAAAACAATAATCCTAATTCGGGCGGTAGCGACACTCATACAGATTAAGAATCTTTTTGAATGTTTTGTTTCCGATTACCTGGAGAGTGCAAATCAACGCCAGGAACATACTTTTAATTCGTGCCTTCACAAGATTATAAATTGTTAAATAAATATACATTTTCATGCAATGAACATTTTTTTTTTCTATTCTGTAAGAGCGTACTTTTAAGCAAAAAAAGTTTATACCGATGGATGCAACAATTGAGAAAAAAAATGATTAGAAATAGCTTATTTTCTGAGCCATCGCAGTAGAATATCCCCTAAAGACCCTTATTACAGACCTACAACCTAAATCGATAAAAAATGATTTCGAATAACAATAAAATCGTGAAAATTGAAAATAAAAAAGAATCTTCTCTGCATTTCAAAAAATGCAAACTTCATCAACGTAATTTCACGTCAGACGCCGTTCTCACCGTTGTGTGAAATCTTCAAAGGACTCTGCTCGGTTCTGACTTATCTCGATTGGCAAAGGGAGAAGAAGGCGTTCGTTCGTTCGCTCCTTCATCCTCCGCCGGGATGTCGGTACAGATAGGGCTTCGGTGGAAATGACGTAGACGCGTATGTCACTTACGCGTGGCTGTGGTTCCTTTGACCGTCCAGGACGACCCGCGTCGTAATCATTATCATCCACCGGGAGTATGCAGACATACCGTGGCGTTCGTCGCGAAGTATGCGGGTTGGGGCGGACATAGTTATGTCATGTATATGCACAGGCACCACATATAGGCGATGTACATTGGATGAAATAGGTATATTAGAGCGGCGGTTATAGGGGACCTTGTACTGAGACCGGAATGAGAGAACCCGAGAAGGACGGGTGATCGACGGGGAACAAAGAGGTCGGGTATATCCCGAAGGAGCAACCACGACGTGGACGACGATGACAACGACGTCGCGGAAGAGGTCGCATGCGATCCTACGTTATATTGGCATACCAACGCCGAGGCGATATGGGAATACTTTAAGAGCAACTTTACAATCGGTCTCGGGACACGACGCCGAGAGCTACGAGGTTAGCTAGAGGGTAGAAAAAGCGAGAGTGAGGGAGAGAGAGTTTGAAGCGCTTGACATCTTTTGAATTGAGATCACGTGCGGAGTTTGCGGTCTTCTCTTAATTAGAAAATCATTCCCTTTACTTTCTCGCTCTGAAGCCCCACCGCTATCTCTCTTCATTCATTTTACCTCATCTCCGCTATGCACATGACTTGTCCCCTCTGGTTCCTCCTCTCTCTCTCTCTCTCTCTCTCTCTCTCTCTCTCTCTCTCTCTCTCTCTCTCTCTCTCTCTCTCTCTCTCTCTCTCTCTCTCTCTCTCTCTCTCTCTCTCTCTCTCTCTCTCTCTCTCTCTCTCTCTCTCTCTCTCTCGCTCTCTCCGCCTTTTGATCCACACGCCAGTCTCGTAATTAGTCGCGCGAGTTCGCCGATTGGACCCCCTGCGCTCGTTCGCCCAGGAACTTACGTTCGAGGACTCTCCGTGTCGAAAATGAGATGAACGTCTTCAGGACTTTGACATTAGGAGATGATTGTCATTATTCGGATCATTGTAACTATCGCTCGCCTTTCGGGACCTCAAATCCACCCTTGACATACTTTCATTTTTCGCGATGAGCTGCACTGAGAAAAACAACCAATTGAATAAAAAAAATATATCGGTTGATCCAAATAAATGTGCTGCTGCGGAGCGCCATCGATATATGAGTTTGTTTCGATACCATAAAATATCGGAAAATGTGATTGATTTAAATAACATATCATTTCATTTGAAAAAGCTCTTCTGTTCTCTGAATATCTACATTATCGTTCGAATAAAATTATATTCTATTGAAATCATTCTATATACAATCCGTAGATGTATTGGATAAAATAATCAAGCGGTTGCTACAAACATTTTTTATTTCGTACAAAAATATGATCAATAGAATTAATTATTTCTTTACTACATCGAAACGAATATGCCATGGGACGTAAGTTTTTCAATTTCTTTAAATCTTAAATAAAAAGTAAGCATTAGAATGATCATCCACAATAATAGGGGAGAGAATATCAGATATGCAACTGATTAGAACAGATACTACACATTGATCTTAGCCACAGTCCAAGAAGCGATACTCTTTAGAGTTTCTCCAGTGGTTAAGTAGATTTTCGGTTCGCGCTACGCTTACGAGAAACGAGCGCGCGTGCGGGCTCCAGCGGTTACTCCGAGAACTACGGGTTTCCTCACACCTATAATTTCGGTGGCGCTCGGCCATGATTTGGTTGAATTTTTTCCACCAAATGTGCAAGAAACAAATTTTACTTTCGCCTAATTTTTTAACTAATTCAGAATTTGCTTAATATTTTCCAATCAAAATGAAAAATTAATATTTTAACGAATCATGTACTTAAAATAAATATCAGATATGGTGAAAACAATCAAATAACATATTTACTCAGCAGAAATTTTATTTAAATCAAACGAGCGAAATTCAATTTTTCTTGTGTACTCGAATCAACAATATTCATAGTATAAATTGAAACGCTTTTTTCGTTCGTTGCAGAAGTTGCATTCAAAACTATACAATTTGTTCGCGATTCTTTTTTAGATAGTTTCAATAATATATTGTTCTCGGCTAACAATATATCTTTTGAATGAATAAAAACCTTTCAATTTTATCATGTCATCGAAGTCAATAACGTTTTGTTTGGACTAATAAATCCGATTATTTACACCAACAATTTTACAATTGAATCAACGAAATTTCATTCAATAACACCAATGATATTGGATCAATGATTTGTTTTCCTCAGTTTGGCATTGCGGAGCTGTCTGTTGATCCGCCAGTTGGCCTAAGCAGTCACGACCATCAGCCGAAAAACTCGCAGTTTCGCTGGAAGCGTATCTGAACCATTGTCAATCTTATTTTGGCCCTTTACAATTGTTCAGAATTGTTGCGTGGAACTTTGAAGCTCGAACATTTGGAATGGAATGGAAAATCATTTTTCTTTCATTCTGATCAGCAGTTTAGGGCTAAGAAAAGAGTTTAAATGTTTGTTTCCTTATCAGAGATCTGTCACGTAAATTTGTGAATAAACGTTTTGTATGGTGATGAAAAGAAGGGGAAAAAGTATTGACTTCCGATGCAGCATCTATCTATACAGCGTCTCTATTCTCGCGTAAGTCATTGTCAGCCATGTCCGCCTTGTTTTGACTACTTCTACTCGCAGCCTCCGTCGAATTTCCTTCTTTTATCAATCGACTACTCTTCAGTTCGTCGTATCGTTTCTATTCCCATCGCTGTGAGCCATTTTCCGATCGTAAACTTATATTGCTTCGGAGTATTAACATCGACAAATTAGGGGCCAACGACGATCTACGAGACTTTCTCGACGGAAGGAGGTTCTCTTTCTCCCTCTCTCCCTCTCTCACACGCACACACACACACACACACACGCACACACACACACACACACACACACACACACACACACACACACACACACACACACACACACACACACACACACACACACACACACACACGCATGCACGCACGCACGCACGCACGCACGCACGCACGCACGCACGCACACACGCACGCACGCACGCACGCACGCACGCACGCACGCACGCACGCACGCACACGCACAAACACTTATGCACGGATAGTGGAAAGCTCGTTTCCCCTGCGTAGCTGAAGTTCACTGTTTCGACTTAAACGTAACGTATGGTACCAGATAAGACACAACGTTTGTCAACTAGATAATTCTCCTTATAGAACGACGTATTCCTTACAAGAATTTAGGTGGCTGGGCCATTGTGTGCTTCCACCATCCACTCTCTGACCTTCATTCGCACGAAATGAAACTTTTTTCGAGTCAGTGAATAGTTCGCCCCTCTGGATCTTCACCGTAACCCCTAACCCTTCTTACGCGTCAGGAATCTCGATAGATCGTTCTATTCGCGAGAGAATTGCTCTCTCTCTCTCTCTCTCTCTCTCTCTCTCTCTCTCTCTCTCTCTCCGTTTTACTCTCCTTCTCGTTACCGATAACGATATCCCACATCGAAAATAACGCGCTCGCCTCAGCGGCGTTGAATTTGTCTTCGTGTGCGTTCCTAACGCTCGCGACGACGAAATTGTCCGAGAAAATGTATAGTCACGTCGTTTTCTTTTATCGCTTGTGTTTTCCGAGTAAACGAGAAGTTTGAGCTAAATCCCGAGTGGGAGGTTGAAGCAAATTATCAGAAAAATCGAACGGCACCAAACGACGAATTGACGCGAATGACAATTGATGAACGATTTTTGTCGTAGTGGTTCTGCTCCTGTGTGCAGGAAAAATGGAGCATTGGGATGGAGTGTGGTTGGATTTTATGGAAGGAAAGAGCCCAAATATGGTTAATGTTGCAGAGAAAAAAATGTACCATTATTCAACATGGGCTGATAAATCGCAGAATTTTGTGGGTCAATCGACACAGACGAAACGTCATCAATGTCACTTGGTCCTCAACCTACAACAAATTTTTTTCCCGGTTCCTCCAATGGTAAAACTGAGCGCAACTAGTCCCACGATGGAAGGGATCGAAGAAATTTGGCAAAACCATCTGTGACTGATCCATTCAAAGGGACCTGTTGACCCTTTTATCCTCGAAGTCAGGATCTCCTGGCGCTAGAAATCCTTTGCTAGGATGGAATTCCGGGCCTGCCGATGTCCGGAACCCCATCCGAGAAATACAGAATTTCAATAATAGGGGAAGAACGAAGTAGGGTCTTAGAATGTCAGTCATATAGGCTATCGCTTGACTTCATTATTCAAATACGAAATAGCTGCGACCTTTTTTCTATGCGGGGAAAGAGAAAAGCAAGGTGGAGGAAAAGTAAGAGAAAGGAAGAAATATTCCTCGTGAAGAAATTCAAGGCATCGCGGTGACTAGGAGACGCTTGATGGCTGCGGCGATGAAAAGGTCGTAGGTCACATTCTGAGAGAGGCAAGGAGAGGAAGGTAGAGAGGCGACGAAAATCTAAAACCTCCCACCCTCTTGCGCCACACGCAAGGAAAGTCTCAGACTTTTCCAGTACCTGATTGTCCTGAGTAGAGCGAGAGAGGAGGCGTTCTTACTCGTTCCTTCGCCTTGAGAGGTGTCGAATACTCAGACGGCTATACCGGGGTTGATCCCTTTAAGGAGAACTCAATTGTCTGACTAATTGCAGTTACTCTCTTCCGCTTTTACTCTATAGCTCTGAAGTTTCCAGTTTCCTTTTTTTCTCGCTTACTCCACCTCATCTGGGTCTCCTCAACTCCCATTAATTCTCGGACCCCTTGAACTTCGATGTCTCGCTCCCTTCTTCTTTCCCTGTTTCACTCCCTTTCCGGCGATACTCACGAGTTGAATATTTTTTCTCAAGCTTCATACCTTCAGAATTTAAATTAACTTCAGGATTCAGGTCGTGGCGAGGCATGTGGTGGGGCCATTTTCTCAGATTCCTTTTTTCGCGTTGGTCTATGCTAATTGGACATTAAATTGTACTCTGGAGTTCGCAAAATGCATGAAAACGTGCGTCGACAACAAAAAAAGGTGACCCATTCCTTGCAATGTAATAACTGCTGAACTTTGCCTATTGCCGTGGCAATCGGTTTAGTTATTGGCTTTGGAATGTGCGTCCAATCGTTTTTGTAGTTGCGATGTTGCAAGCTCCAGTTGCTGGAAATTTCTTGAACTCGGGCAATCACGGTGATGCTGGTGTCTACGTAAAATAAACATGGTCAATTATTATTTATTAATTATCGAGCTGAATCCTCAATTAAATTTTGAGATTTCCTTGGATCGGCTGATTCTTATTTAACCATAATAATTTTTTTTTTAATTATTATAATAGTGTACTATTATAATAATTAAAAAAAAATTATTATGGTTAAATAAGAATCAGCCTAGTTGGCATTATATGGCATGTATAAATGGCATTAAAATGGAAGTTTAGTACAATCGTCGATGCAACACAAAAAGGGCGAATTGGCCAAGGCCCTCTCGTCCTTTTCATTTTTCTCCAGCGGTAAATTTGTCCAAACTGTCGTGACGTCATAATCAGAATAAAATTCTAACCTACTTCGCCGACACTGCGTATACTCTTAAGGGGTTACCCCCACTTGCGATTTTGAAAAAATCGATTTTTTTTATTGCATTTTTTTGAAGTATAAGTATCCGGGCCCATACTTCTGTATGGGCCCGGAATAGATGACTCTATGTAAGTTTACAAAAAAAAAAATTTTCTTCGTGTAAACTGAAATTGAAACTTTAAACGCGTTTTTCTCAAAATGGCATTTCTGAAGTCGGTGACCAAGATTACTCGAACACTAATGAACCGATCTTCTTGAAATTTCGCAGGCTTATTTAATACATAAAAATGTAGTCTTTAATCGTGCGATTTTTTTTTTTCGAAAAAAATGGCCGTTTTATAGCCAAAAAACGGCCGTTTTTTTCGTTAAAATCGAACCATTAAATTTGACTGTCCGCCATTTTGTGAAAAATGAATATTTTTTAAAATCCTTCGATTAAAGACTAGTTTATACTTATATTTGACTAAATCCATGCGCATTTTTTTTCAGATGATCCACTTCGCCGCAATGTTGGTCACCGCAAACCGTGTATATAAAAACATTTTTCATTGACGGCCATTTGCCACTAAACAATGTAATATTTTTCAATAAAAAAATTACTGAAAGTTCTTCAAGATGTGTTCTTTAAGATGGTATATTGATCGATTAAAAAAGTTTTGTAGTTTTCTTTTAAAAAATGCATGAAAAAGGCCTTTTTTTTGCGCTACAAGTGGGGGTAACGCCCTAAAGGGTCTTCTCATTTGAGACGCTAAAAAGGCTATTTTCATGCATTTTTTAATAGGTTTATATTATAGATATTGATATAAAAGTTGTTACACTTAATAAATACACTTTCGAAATACATTAAGGGGTTAGACCACTATAGAGGCCGAAAAATGGGCTTTTTGGGGGTTTCTTTTTCAGAATAACTACAAAATAAATCGAAATTACGAAAAAGGGTGTTTGTCATACATATCAGTGACTGTATACAATAATTTTCTTGAAGCGATTAATTTCAAAATGGCGGCTGTGCAGCGTTTAACTCAAAACTGCATTTTTTAAGTTGGCCGGAAACATAACTCAGACAATTTTCAACCGATTCACTTGAAATGTTGAATATATCTTGAAAAATACATTGTCTATGGAAGTACGTAGAATTTTTTTTTATATTGCATAGTTCATTCGTTATTAACAATTATCTGACGATTTTTTTGCCAAATTTTTCGGCCTCTAGAGTGGCCTAAGGCCTTAAAACAAAAACTTCTTTATTAAAGTTACTATTTATAGACGAAAATGGTAGTTTAAAAAATTTCCTAAAAAATTGTAGGTTTGCGCTGTTGATGAAATCTCAGAGATGGATCATCCGAAACAAAAAAATCTAACGGTTTTAGATTCAGTATATTAATGGCTATAGCACATATCATACGATTTTTATATATTCAAAAATAACAAAATGGCGGACATTAAAAAAAAACGTGTTTTTTGCAAAAAAAATAGTAAATATCGAAATTTCAAACATTCCTGATACGCGCTATAGCTATAGTTGTAAAGAATATGTGATTAAAATTTCATAACGCAATGAAATTTTAAGTTCAGTAGTTCAGAAGTATACGGCAAGTTCAGTAGTTTCGAAGATTTGATCAACAAGCCGTCAAAAAACGCTGTTTCGAGAAAAAACGCATTTAAAGTTTGTTTGGGTTATATAAATACATAACAATTTTTTAAAATGTATTTCGAAAGTATATTCATCGAGTGTAACGACTTTTACCAGGTGTGTAAGTATGAAACCGGAATTTGCCCATAGGTGGCGCTAGATGTCGATGCAGTTACCGACACATCACGTCAGCGGTGTCTTGTTATTGTATTGATATCCGACAAAGATTTCCAACTCACAATAACACGAGTTTCATTCAGTAGCATTAGTTTATTAGAGATAAACATGTCGAGTTTTGTGCCAACAAATTACGATTTGCGGACAGCACTACTTTTCTGTTTTCATCTGAAGAAAACCGCAGCCGAATCGCATCGAATGCTTGTGGAGGCGTTTGGTGAGCATGCTCTCGGTAAAACACAGTGTTTCGAGTGGTTCAAACGGTTCAAAAGTGGCGATTTTGACGTGAGGAACGAAGAACGTGGAAGACCACCGAAAAAGTTTGAAGACGCTGACCTGCAAGCCTTGTTGGACGAAGACGACGCTCAAACACAACAACAACTGGCGGATCAGTTAAAGGTGACCCGAGAAGCCATCTCCAGTTATTTGTATCATATCATTACAATAAACGTGTTTTTTCTGTACAAAAATTCCGGTTTCATACTTACACACCTGGTATATCAATATCTATAATATAAACCTATAAAAAATCATAAAAATAGCTTTTTTAGCGTCTAAAGTGAGAAGACCCGTTAAGTTTTTTTCGCAGCATTAAAAAAATTCAACGATTGTCATTGGCCTCGCGGATCGTCCCATACACTAAAACTATATCGACTGTAAAGTGCACCGACCTGAATGATTTTTTTTTCACCATTTTCTAGTGGTGAAAAAACCTGAACCGACTGTATCCACGACTGGTATAGTTAGTAGGTCACCTACCCTACCATTACGAGGTAGCCGTAAATTATGCGAAGATCAAGTTGTCGAAAGATCTACGTAGTAAAAACGCCTCGACTCCGTTTGCCGTTGACTTTGGTATTTGGCGAGTTGAGGGAGCTCTCTAATAGCAGTTCAACAACGGAAGTCCGCTCACGTGCAATAGGCCTCCCAATCACCCTTTCTCTATCTCCCCACACCCTAACTTCGACCGCACCTTATGGCCCCCTCATCTTCGTATTCTCCCTGTACATAATCCCGAGTAGTGGCGCAAGATAGCTGAGCAAAACCCAAACGGCTATACCGGCCAATTTCACTCCTACCTCTCTACACGAAGAGAGCACCGACC
Organism: Ophion slaviceki; assembly: GCA_944452715.1. Classification (NCBI taxonomy): domain Eukaryota; kingdom Metazoa; phylum Arthropoda; class Insecta; order Hymenoptera; family Ichneumonidae; genus Ophion; species Ophion slaviceki. Next base: position 14,253,281 of record OX101794.1, on the reverse strand, counting down.
GTAAATCAACCTTAAACCGTACACCGACCGCGACTTTGAATCGAACGTACTTAGCAAGGATATTGCGGAAGGTTGGCGGTAAAATCTCTTTCCTTCTCTCTCTCTCTCTCTCTCTCTCTCTCTCTCTCTCTCTCTCTCTCTCTCTCTCTCTCTCTCTCTTTCTCTCTCTCTCTCTTTCTCTGCTTTTCGTTTTTTTTTGCTTGAGCCCTTTCTCATCTGTGGCAACTGAAACCTTTCTATATAGCAGTCCATTCGAATGGATATGGGACACGAATGGAATATATACAATGGTGGATTATCCCTCTTCCTGGAGACTCCATCCAGCATTACCTCTCTCCCTCCCTGCTCGCCTCCCCCTCCCTCTGCCTATAATTCTCCCGCAGATCATAAACCTCTGGGCCGAGACCTAAAAAAGGAACGATTGCCCACAATCATTCCCCACATCTCCCTCCTCCAATTTCATAACCTGTGAACATTCTTGACCGGTGGTCCGAAACGTCAGCTGCTGTCCGCAGAGACCGAATGACTCTAAGAGCAAGTCTAATTGTTCTCGAACGAATCGAACCAAGGGCAATGATAATCTTGCCCCTTTTGCCCTTCGCTCGAAAGCCAGTTCACCTTCCAACGATCACCAGGCTCCTCCACCTCGTCCTTGCACGCTGACACATCAATCAGCTAAGCTGCAGCTTCCTAAAATGTCTCTTAAACCGTAGCGAGGCAACTGCATTGCGATAATTTCGAATCCGGATGGGTAAGATTGGAGCATGGCGAAGCGTATATCCGCTTTAACACCAATCTGGGTCACTTCCTTTCACATCCCATGGGCATTTTCTTAGACACCTTGGACATTTATAGCCGTCGTAATAAAATATGAACGTTTCTGAGTCGATTTATGACGGACGATCCTGAGAATTCAACGAAATCGATTCAATCTCATCGCGGACGTACGATCGGGAGAATTCGATACGTATCCACTAGCTTCTTCATTCTGCAAGACGCGGAAAAATCCTCGAGCGAACATTCCGACGGATGAAAGTCTCCTTACCTTCCTAGCCTCCGGATGATCTTTCAGGTACGTGAACGTCTTTGGCAATTCACTCAAGATGCGATCGTAAATTATTACGTGCCGTAACGTTTGATCCTCAATGCTGTGAAAAGTTATCGGCTTATCCATTTTGGACCAATTCCCGCGTCGTATTTTCTAGCGACGGAGCATTGGACATACCCGTCATTCGCGCCATGTGGGTCAACTGGGGGCTTGCCGATCATCTTCGGAAGAATGTCCTTCAAGACCAAATGCCACTTTTGGTACTGTTGCGAAATCTGCCAGTCTTATCAGACATGAAAGTCTCCACCGTTGCAACTGGATGGGAATGTTCAACCTCGCTTACCCAAAGTGACTTCAGAGTTAGCACTGCCCGCTACAATGCAATTTCGATCCAAGCATCCGTCGAGTAACGTCGTCCAGGAAGTCGTAGTAAATCAACTCAATTGTTGATTTACTACGACCCGCCACGAAGCCCATTACTTTGATTGCTTTCTATATGGTAACTCTATCCGTGCCATTGCGCAACTGCTCCATATAACCGGCTGTCAATCTTTGGTCAATGGATTTGACTCACTGGTTTACCGAGCTCTTTCGCGGGCCTGTTGTAGCCGTGCAGCGCAAGCGGAATTGGGTTAAAACCGTTTGGTTCAACCCTCAACCCTACCGGAACATCAAGAATATTGGGAGCGCATGCCGAGGTGGCGTTTCTGCAAAATCCTGAACAGTGGGAAAACGCCGCGTGTATTTAGTCGCATGGTCGAGTGCTGGCTGTCAGAGTAATGAATTGAACTAATTATGGGCCACAGCTGCACAGTACCGCTTTTGCTTCAATACCTGTGCAGTTCTGCGCGCGTACGCGTAATGAAAATGTTGAACGCGCACTGGCGGAGTCACTGTCATGAGCTTCGAGTTCATCAAGGCGAGCTTTGGGACTATTTATGGTCGAATTGGATGGTTGATTAGTTAATTGGTCATGGAGAACAACGTTTCCATGGCGCAGCTTCGAAATCCTCTGGTACGTAAGAGGCTAGAGCCAGATCGTGACATTTTTCGGTATCGCTGCTATCTAGCTACGGCCAACGAACCTTCGTGTCGTCCTGACCCAATTTCTGTTTCCCATTACACAAATCATCGCTCGCCATCGTTTATTCGCAGAAGGGTTGGATTGCCAGCAGGAGCCACGATCGGTGTTGAAATTTGAACACGCAGCACAGACCCGGAATCGCGCCTGCAGGCGTCGTCAAAAAGTAACGACTGTTACGTCGTAAATTTGACGAAGGCAATGAATAGTGCAAATATGCGTAGGGTCGGCCAACCTCGCACGACAGCGTGTCCCTTCCAATATGAACGCCACGGCGAGCGAAAAATGTATCCATTTTCGAGGAGCGCACATCGTGGTTATTGCAGACTGGAGGGACATCGCAGGGTCAAGTATGCCAACTGCGTCGTTATCACCGGATGAGTTGATGGGCTATTGTTGCAAAAATCACAATCACAGCGGCAAATATGAATCTACAAGCCAGCTATACCATCGTGGAAGGGCTGATTCTGATGTCTCTTCTGCTTTCTACTTTCCTCCTCATTTCGCCAAGATTTACACAAGGGATTTACTTGACTGCCGGTGTCAAGGGTTGAAATTATCGTATACTTTAGCCTGCTAGGAAGGACGACCATCGGATGGCTGGTGTTGGGCATGTCACGAAATCCGTGTAATGCTTTGCCAACTGGTAACAAGACGATAATTCGGGGATGGGTATGCGGTTAAGATATTCGGATAAGTCAGGCGATTGCCCAGATACCATCGTTTCTACACCTTCGTGGAATTCTCGCCTCGATCAGGCTCGTCCGTAGGTTGCTTGTCTCAAGATGGATTGCCTTCAACGCTCGTATTCATAAATCCACGCAAACCCTTCTCTAAACGGTAAAGAATGGCGCAGAGAAGGGTCCTGCGAGTGGATGTAACGGTGGCTGGGCGAGTTGTACAGGACGAGGGAGCGAGCGAGAGGACAGGACAAGAAGAAATAGGGATTCCAAAGTTTTCCACGTAAACACCCACGACACGAGATATATGAGCCTCTGAGATTTGGGGGCTAGACTTATTCGCTATCAGTTTTATCCGTCGTACGAAACGTGCACACGTGCGCAGTGGCGCGAAACATTGTATTACTGTTATCACCTTTTTACGCCGATCCTCCACCGAGATCCCAATTTTGCACGATACATTGCACGATACATTGATCAAAGTCATGCTGGATCCGCAGAGAGGTGCACACTGTTCAGCTTACTTTGTTACACCCCGAGCATTTGTTTTTCACCGACGGTTGTAGGAATTGCAAAGACAACGTATGATTGGAGAACGTTGGACGTAATCGTCCGGAATATATGTAAATGGGAAGGGTAAATTGATTTTCCAATTTTCCCTAAATTGTACGCGTTTTGAAGGTACACGTATATCGGTTATTCCAGCTGGAACTCAGTGGCCAACGGCTGGACTCTCACGGCACTCGCTCTCTTCCTCTCTCTGTTCTTCTCTTTCGCTCTCTCTTCCTGTCTTCCTTCATTTTTACCGAACATGTGTGATAAAGACACCGTAGAAATGTGGACTAACGACCGTCCGGGCTAGCCCGGACGCGGGAGCTCCAAGTAGAAATTGGACCGTTGCCAACAGCAGCACTGCGGATGTCGATATGGTAACGGAGTACGTAGTGGGGGCTCGAATTCCCGCAGCATACGTGACCTACCCTTATAATCCTGTATGAAGTATTTACCAAGCTGCGGCTTAAATTGGCGATTTTTTTTTTTTCAATTCTTAGGATAAATCGTCACTCCCATTTGCGTCATCGTGGATTCCGAATGTTGTAAATTGTAGGAGGTACTCCCATAGTACGAGGTGGTAAAAGAGTAAAAAGAGGTGGATTTATAGAGAAAGGAAGAGGGAATTAATTTAGGTAATTTGAGTGGTCAACCTAGCCGTCTCCTTTCGCCTCTCTTTCTCTCTTCCGCTCTCCATTCTATCTCTTTTTTCCCTGATAGTTTCACCGGGTTGTAAGGATGGAAATAATCCCAGAAAACCATCTAGCAGCAGGAGAGCTCCTGTCGATATAATTCTAAGCAAATTTCATATTTCGCGATAGGTTGGTAGATTGATAGGTTGATAGGTTGATAGATTGGTAGCATCAATGATGCTATCCAATTGTAAATGAGGCCTAGCTTCTGAGAATCACAGCTACAATTCAAATTGGATCATGTTCCAGGGGATTCACCATACCGTCTCATCGACTCCCTGAGACACAGACTCAACCCAAAGCTCCGAACGATCGCCCATTTTTTTTTCAAAGGCACTGAAACGAGGCAAATGGAGCCAGAAATCCAGAACGAGTGCTACGACCCGGAAGGATTCGCAAGCTTTTTCGTATAATCCCTGACCCAGCTTGTATTGCCATTCGTCTTCTCGGGCAGCGTTGAGTGTCGGGAAATTCGCCAATCTTGAAATGACAGAAATAAAAAGACGCTCAAAGCCGAGGGTTGGTTCAACGTATCGAAAAATTGCCAATTTCCAAAGGCAGCCGCTCGTAAAAGTTTGGAGAGAGATCAATGTGCGTTCGTATAAGCGAAGAGTAATGGATTTGGCGCAATTACTCGTTGATGTAATATGCTGTACGAGTGGGGATCGAGGGACCTCGCGTGAACGCATTATAGCCTGGGAAGACGGTATCTCGCCAACAGCAGCCGTTGTGCCAACAATAACAAATCTTTTATACTCGAGGCGTATAATCCTATCTCGCGTTAACGGCGAGACGCGTCACCAGATTTATCCACGCTATGGTGTGGGCAAAGTGGCTGGGTTTACCCGTTAACCCTGCTCATATGATCCCCACTTTTCGCTTATAACATTCCTGTATCATTGCTCCACTGCTGCTGCTGCTGCTGTCGTGGAGTTACGTATTGCGAGTGGACCACATGACTGAGTATGCGCCTCCTACCCGAGTTTCGTTACGGTTGCTTTGGCATTACGGTGTGGTGGTTTCGTTCAGTCCTGTGGAAACGCGATACGCCTCGCAGCCACGCTCCTCCCTCACTCTTAAAGCCACCCCATGAGAATGCCGGCCGATGATATACTTCTGGCTCGAGCGTTCCTAAATGAAGCGTGGGTTTTCGAAAAAGAACACTGTACGAGCTACCTGTGATCATTCCTATCATGGAAGTTCCGTAGTTGATGAACACCACTGAAATCTTCCGCTGGTTCGGTGCAGTGGTCGTCATTACTTCATTTGTTGATGACGCTCAACTAATCAATGGCAGGATTGATCCTGAAATTGGGTACGGCAATGTTTACCTACATTCCACGCAGAACTGCCAATCAACATTGCAGGTCTGATCCTGAAATTGGTAACTGCAATATTTACCTACATTCCGCGCAGAAGTGGCATTTATCATTGCACTGTCTCCAACATGGTTTGTCGCCAACATTACTTAATCCGTTGACGACGCTGGACAAATTAATGGCAGGTTTGATCCTGGAATTGGTAATTGCAATGTATACCTACATTCCACGCAGAACTGCCAATCAACATTGCAGGTTTGATCCTGAAATTGGTAACTGCGATGTTTACCTACATTCCACAAAGAACTGCCAATCAACATCAATGTCTCCAATTGACTGGTACATAGATCTCTTGATGGGCGTATCAGAGATGCCGAGTTTTCATGTATATGTCAATCACACCACGGGCCTCCACAGATGTTGCCTTCCTGAGAGCACTCTCGACTGTGAGAAACTGACCGTATACGATCCGGTAGATAAGGATCGTTACGATAAGACACGAGAGGCTCGACTGCATAATTCGTTGTTCGAGATGAAATCACGCTCGAAAGGAATTGCCGCGGTGGGAAATCGTGATCTGTATATGTAGTCTAATCGTGTATCCAACACGTCTCGATTCTACTTCGCAGTAGCTCGCTCTAGAAATCCATTGCTCGCTGGAAGGCTCTCCAGGGAGGAAAATTGGAAATCGCCCTGTAGGGGAGAGCGAACAACCTGGAAAACGTATTGGCGAGGGAGGGCGAGAGAGATAGAGTGAGAGCACTGTAAGGAACAGCCATCCCGTGGCTAAGTGGCTTCGATCGTTTCGAACCACGGACCAGCTCACCCGCTCGCGAAACCTCCGTACGTTCGTTTTTTTTTACCTCTCATTCTTCGCCTCACTTCTCCTCTCAACCTTCCTCCTCTCGCTCTTTCGCAGCTTCTTTCTTCCGCGTTCTACCTTCAACAGCATCTATGCCAGGGCTCTTTCACGCCTCGAAGGGCCACGACGTTTCCACCCTCACGTTCGGCTGTTCAGACATTTTTCAGTTTTCGAATTACATGGCCGGCAGACAGGAGACCATCAGGGGCTTTTATACAAAATACAAAAGACATCGGATGCTGTCTTCCCTTAATTTATCCAACTTTTGGCTACCTCAGGGTATCCCTGCGGTCATCGACGGTGCGCCGTTCTTCCAAAATACGTGACTCTCTCGAGGTTATCTCGGCGGAAGCACAATGATGACATCAACCCGGTGAAATTCTGAATTTATCGAGGATAGGGGTGAGTTTTATTCGCTTGTTTCGCGCGACTCGCCGAAATGTAGAGCGAATGATCGATGGGGAATAGTCTCGAACGAGCACGTAAGAGTCAGGTCGACGAGACCACCTTCAGTGATTAGTATTCTTATCTGATTCAGATAACAATACAAGTTGTAATGTATGCGACAAGAGTTTCGCACGATACCGGGTGTGCGTGCATGTTTATTTAACATCTCACTCCTCCCCCTCTAAGTTTTCCTCACGGGACAACAGTGAGAAGGTTCTATCCAAGTTTGAATGTTCCACATTCGCCCCACTGTTCGCTACCGTGGTGAGATCGCGTTAATTCCTCGTAAATTTATACAATTAACTCGAGCGAGGAGATTACGCCTCGATACCTGGTGCATCCTGGTCTCTTGAGTTTCTACATTTCCTCTTATTCCACTGTGACGCCTCAGCGAGCGGAGTGCCTCTAATTTGACGCACTAAAATGCTCATCTATCAACCAGAGATCCGATTCAGGGACTCCGGACACTTTAGGAGTTATGCCTAGTCGTAAAAGTCGAAAATAACTTTTTTCAAGACCAATGTATTTTGGAGGAACATCATATAAATGTTCCCTGAAAATTTCAAGGTGATCGAATCAAAATTGACAGACTTATAGGCTACTATGTTGACGCCCGTCGGAACGCTCGGAGCGTCGTTCGAAACTTCAAACGCTTTTTTCTCAAAAGTAGGTTTTCAATGTTGGTGAGCAAAGTATCTCAAAAAACGACTGCGTGACCGACCTACGTATCTAAAAAACTAACTGCGTTACCCCCCAGAAGACCAAATGCCCGATACTCATGAAGACGGTCCAGTCGACTGGAGGCACGAGGTCAGGGCACCTAACTCAAGACTGCCGTCGTCAAAGTGCCAAAGTTTTCCCGCGCTTCGAAACTACCTCCAACTTTGAAAAATAGTGAAAAATGGAAGTTGTGACATTACCACTTGACTCGTGACAGCCACAGGCCTGAGAGCCTCGTCTCTGAGGGTGGGCTACCACACTAGCGGCTGCGAGGAATCCATCAAGAGTTCACCGCAGAGAACTATGACTCACACAAGTCACTTTGCTACTTCAAGTACAATGGGTTAAAGGACAGCTTTTGCTCTCCACGTGAAACCACGCGACGAACAGGTCCCATTATTTTTCCAGCTACAGCTATACTGTGGTACATTGGCGATTATCAAGTTGTTCAATGCGATCCGAGGTCCGGGCTTCTGGAGTATGAGGTCATGGTGTCGCTTACACATTGGACACACGTGCAGCTGAGTTATGGACTAAGCTATATCGACACTGAGCTAACTGCCCGATGAAACGCTCACGCTAAGTAATCCAGATTAATGATATTCTCATCTCTTCGCTATGAGGTTCGTTCTATCACGATTGGCCACGCACGCTCAACCGAAGCACCGCGAGCAGTTCGCAACACGCGTGTAGACCGAACCTGCACTCGGATTAGTCAAAGAGCTGTAAATCGAATTTCATAGGCGATCTTGGTGATAAAAGAGCAGACCAAGACAGGATATTGTGATCTTGTACCTGTCCGGTTCATCTGAATAGACATGGCTTACACGATATCTCAAGCCGGTCGAACATTGTCGTTCGTGGGACAGCACACTGTATTCTCAACCTGTAGGATTAGTCCAAGATTACTATTGCGGACGTCGACCGTTCAGTCGGGACCACCCCTTCTAGCCTGGTCAATGACGAACAGCTAGATCTATGAGTGTCAGCAGCTATTTTGCTCTTCCTATCACTTCCGTACTCGCCCCCAAAGAGAAAGCATACAGAGACTGTCTGGGGATATAAATTCGGTATCTTCGTGGATCATTGGGGCACCAGCAACTTTTAGGAGCGACCAGTGAACGTTTGGACGCAGGCCAAACTCCAAAGGCCAACATCTATCACCTTCCTCCCTCTGGCAAATCTTCCCTTCCTCGTTCAATCCTTTCCTCGTCTGCCCTTCTGGAACGTGCTCGCCTGCAGCATTCCCGGGAATATAGATATCTTCCCACGTTATCCTCCGTTCACCATGGCGTTCTTTTGTCACCATGGCTGGCTACTATTCGAAGAGATACCGCAGGATAAAAGGAACAAGAGTCACGGGAAGATGAAGATGGCAGGAGCTGGAGGTTTATGTCAGGGAGTTACTCCAATGAGCAACTAGACTGAGACCCAATCAAAGCGACAAATAAAATCGTGTAGAGCACTTTAGCTAGGTTGTCTTGCGTCTTTGGGCGTTACTTCAACATCGCTAGCGAATTCCAGTGGTTACTAGCAACCCCTTTCAGTGCTCTTTCCACTGTTTTGTAGTTTCAGAAGGTTATCCAGCCTTTGCCATTCTACATCACTCGTTTCTGCCTCCACCGAGTCACCAAAATATTTTTAATATCAGCCAGCCTCACCCTCATCCAACCACTTTGGAAAGCCACCACGTCGTCCTCCACCCTGTCTTTCTTGCCGCACACCCATGCGCGGACCAACCAACCCTCGCGCCTGCATACGCGCACGTTTAATTCGGTCATGCAGTTTGAATAAAAGGCTTGTAGTGTACGAGCGCAATGGAAAACGGCCTTTCCAAACTTCGTAGAGTTTTATGGGCGGCCGTATGTTTCCTAGAGTTAAAGCACCCGGGGAACCATATCCAGCCAACTGGTACATGCATACGTATCATGCTGGTGCAGCTCGTGAACGCGTACCAGCTAAGTCAACAAAGCGCACGAACATCTGCAGCAACGGAGGGACAAAAAATTCAGCGATATTGTAGATTTCCAGCCGAGGCCAAGTCTCCAAGGGCTAAGGAACGGGGCTTACCCTCGGCTGTTTTGCAAACGGCCGAATGATTGTTTTTGCACTGTCTAGGACTCCACTTCCGATGACCCGGAAGCTTGCGATGGAATCGATACACAACTCTGACCGTAGTGTAAGCTTTTGTACGGAGAGCTTCTTTTATCGATTAAGGGGTTATGCCTGGTTGTAAAGATCGAGAAATCACTTTTTTTTAAACCAATATATTATGGCATAAAATCATCTTGTAAATGTTCAGTGAACATTTCAAGGCGATCGTTTCGAAGTTGACATATTCATAGGCTTTATGTTGATGCCCGTCGGAACGCTCGGAGCGTCGTTTGAAACTTCAAACGCTTTTTTTCTCGAAAGTATGCTTTCAGTCAGTGAGCAAAATATTTCAAATACTACTGCAACGATCTTTCTGAAATTTTTAGGGCTTTTTTTAGATGTCATAATATGGTATTTGATCGAAGGATTTCTTTTCTGACGTATACTTTTGATTTGATGAACGAAAAATGCCCATTTTTTCGCAAAAATCAAGACTCTCATCTTGAACACGCACCATTTTGTTTTATGTTGATATTTCGAAAATTCCTTCTAATAATCATAGGATAAACTAGTAATCTGACGAAATCTGATTGGTTTTTTGATATTAGAAATTGCAGAGTGTTCTTCAGGTGATACTTTTTCAAATACCTAATTTTTTGCAAAAATGTATCATCGCAAGTTTTAGAAAAATCCCAATATGAGCTGTTTTCGACTGTCACGACCAGACCACTTAAGGGGTAAGGCCACTGTCGAATAAAAAAAAATCGATTTTTTTCTCTCGCTGAAACGGTGCTTTATCATTATAAGAATAAGTTACTATTCGATTTATAGCAAGAACATTTTTTTCACCGATTTTGAGCGTATAACGTAAGCCCACCTCTGGCACGGCCAGAGGCTTATGTAAAACATTAAACGCGTTTTTCTCGAAACAGCTTTTTTCCAACTGGCGTGACAAATAACTTCAACAATTTTCACTCGATTCACTTCAAATTTAAAAGTTATGTTCCTAATTGCATTTCGCAGAGAAGTACGTACGGAATTTCTGATTAATCGAAAACTTTTCATTTTATGAGCAGTTTTATACGAAATTTTTCACTGAAAATTCATTCCTACAACTACAACAATATTCAAATACCTGCAACTTTTGAATAGAACAATATTTTTTTTTATTCCGTACGTACTTCTCTAGGTATTCTAATGTAGATTGACGAGAATTTTTGTTTTTTGTTCTAGGTAAAAAATTGTGGATGCTAAATGTCACGCCGCGGAGCGCCTAAAAGAAGATAACAAAATAAGATATTAGTAGTCTGCCTTTTTGCACATCGGAAAAAAAATTCTAATAGCTTGATATTCATACTAAATAGATGTGTAATTAATTTTATGAGTGAATCACTTTTTCATACGAAAAAAACTGTTCCTGTTCTGTTACTGCGGCCTAACCCCTTAAGCATTTGACTAATTCAGCATATTATGGGTGCTTCTTCATTCACACATTTTTCGTCCATGCCATAATTCATTCTGGGTTTTGTTCGCCATCCTCAAGAAGCAATTGGCCAAAATTTCAGTCATGTCAAAATCGAATAGGAATTTATTTATTGACATTAGAAATTACAAAATGTTCTTCAGATGATACTTTTTCAAATACATAATTTTTTGCATCAATATCATCACAATTTTTTAAAAAATCCCAAAATGAGCTGTTTTCGACTGTTACAACCAGACATAACCATTTAAGGGGTTACCCCCACTTGCGATTTTGAAAAAATCGATTTTTTTTATTGCATTTTTTTGAAGTATAAGTATCCGGGCCCATACTTCTGTGTGGGCCCGGAATAGATGACTCTATGTAAGTTTACAAAAAAAAATATTTTCTTCGTGTAAACTGAAATTGAAACTTTAAACGCGTTTTTCTCAAAATGGCATTTCTGAAGTCGGTGACCAAGATAACTCGAACACTAATGAACCGATCTTCTTGAAATTTTGCAGGCTTATTTAATACATAAAAATGTAGTCTTTAATCGTTCGATTTTTTTTTCGAAAAAAATGGCCGTTTTATAGCCAAAAAACGGCCGTTTTTTTTCGTTAAAATCGAACCATTAACTTTGACTGTCCGCCATTTTGTGAAAAATGAATATTTTTTAAAATCCTTCGACTAAAGACTAGTTTATACTTATATTTGACTAAATCCATCCGCATTTTTTTTTCAGATGATCCACTTCGCCGCAATGTTGGTCACCGCAAACCGTGTATATAAAAACATTATTTCATTGACGGCCATTTGCCACTAAACAATGTAATATTTTTCAATAAAAAAATTACTGAAAGTTCTTCAAGATGTGTTCTTTAAGATGGTATATTGATCGATTAAAAAAGTTTTGTAGTTTTCTTTTAAAAAAATCATGAAAAAGGCCTTTTTTGCGCTACAAGTGGGGGTAACGCCTTAAGCATTTGATTAATTCAGCATTTCACGAGTGCTTCTTGATTCACACATTTTTCGTTCATGCCATAATTCATTCTGGATTTCGTTCACGATCCTCATAAAGTAATTGGCCAAAATTTCAATCATGTCCAAACCGAATAGGAGTTTAATCGTTGCTACCCGATTCGTCGTTCACTTGGATAAACACGAGGGAATGAAAGGCCCACTGCCTGTGGATGTTATCCGACCGTGGAAGTTTGCAATTTCGTGGTAGCCGTTTGTAAATGGTGATACGCAATCATATATTCGCGGCCTATTCAGCACGTAAAACGGTGGACTAACGAAATATGTTTTTTTTTCCCATAATACATCGTACCGAGTAATCAATGTACGCCTGTTTCAATGCACGGTTACGCATGTGTTGTTCTTCCGCTATCGTATCCACCGCTCGCTATTCTCCAAATTGCCAAACAACCGTGGTACACGTGTCTCAAATGATGGAATTATTTCATTAATCGTAAAAGCCTCAAAACACGAGTGGCCGCTGAACACATTCGCGCGGGTAACGTGTTTTACAGCAAATACGACAACCACCATGTATCGTAGTTTAAATTGTAATGGCACTCTCAGAATAAGCACGAAACGGGAACGCAACTCGTGCCCAAAGTATATTGTTTCCGTATGACATCGCAAATGGGACATGAACCAGTTTCGTTGGAACTACCGCTGATGAGAATTCACAGCACACGGAGGAAAAGATTCGCAGTATCGTTAACTTCTTTTTTTTTTTATTCATTTGCACGCGTCCAGGGATAAATATGTCATCCGAACGACACGGATAGAAAAATGAGAAACTCGGAGGAAAAAAAGAGGTCCAGGTTCCATTATTCTTACCTCGCTTGTACTGCGGATTTTTTCTCCGTTACACCTGGCAGAACTCAACGCTTTGACTCACCTGAAACATACGAGTACACGTGCGAACGTTAAAAAATGTCAAGCTTCGCGTTCAAAAATATTTTATACGAACAACTCGAGGTGAGCGGTTGAATGTTGATATTTTAATATAAATAATATCATATGCGATATTTTATATTGTTTGGGTGGGGTGAATACTGTGGATGTGCACATATATAGAATATAAACAACTTACGAGTATAGCCATAGTTATTTGTTTCGCTAGGGCTATTGTTGCAATTGATATAACTATAGTGATGTAATTATTGTTTAAAAGTATCATCTTGTTTTTTTGTTAAATATATCATATTGTCGATTTAAATGACAATAGAGTACTTTTGATCCCGAATTATGAAAATGAGCACGGTGCTCATTAAAAAAATGGTTTTTTGAAATTATCATTTAAAAGATCATTGTATTATTAATTAGATTATTTTGATTATTTATTGAATTACTTCTATTCTTTATTAAATTATTTTATTTATTTATTGAATTACTTCTATTATTTATTTAATTATATTATTATTTGTGAGATTATTTAAGATTTACAAGTAGACAAGTGCTGCTTTTTTTGCTTAAACGAACATTTCCTTCTGGCTCGTCTTATTGTTTCTTTCGTTCTTGTCTTTTCATACTGCTATCGCGTGTTTAGAAATTACATCATTGACTTAAATAACAAAACATTACTCATGCTCCAGGATCATGATAATGAGCACAGTGCTGATAAAGAAAAGGTTTTTTTATTATCAAAAAGATTTATAACAAGATTATTTAAAATTTGGAAATACTTTCATGCGAGTGACGAAAAGTGTTTTTCTTGTAAATGGGGCCGCGTCGGATTTGTCAGTGAATAAAAACCACCGTTGGCTGAGAATTATGATAATGAGCACTTTGCTGATAAAGAAATTGATTTTTCAAATAATTATTTAAAAGATTTATAATAAGACTATTTAATATTTGAAAGTAGTCAATCGCAATTTTTTGCTCAAAAGTAACATCTTGTTTTGGCTTGTCTTATTGTTTCTTTCGTTCTCGTCTTTTCATAGTGCGATGGCGTATTTATAAATTACATTATTGACTTAAATAACAATACATTACTTATGATCCAGAATTATGATAATGAGCATCGTGCTGGTTGACGAAAATGGATTTTTTAAAATTATCAACAAAATTTATAAAAAGATTACTTAAAATTTAAAAATAGTACCATGCAAGTGACAAATGTTTTTTTAAGGTTCTGCAATTATTTACCGCCTCTATGTAACAGCATTTATTTAACAAACATATAAATAACTATGAAGCTATACACTGAGCGAAAAATATGACGTATGAGGTGCACAAATGGCTAGTCGAGAAAAATGTTACCTTCGGCGAATCGTTGCATTTTTTAGTGCTGTTATAAATAGCAGCATATGGTCACGTGAATATGACATTGATCAACGATAATTGTCATTTTTCAACCAGAGCAGCGTATTTTTCACCCTACAGAAGTACGTTTCAATTAACACGTACTCGCGCTATTATCGTATTTGTTTTAGAACTACACTTTTATATAGGTCAGGCGATTTTATGAAATTCATTTTTCTCCAACATTTTATTTCGTCACGTTTGATGGCGTCGAGAGATATGAATTGAAGTTTGCCCTAGTCCATCAAAGGAGGATGAAGCACGGCTCGAACTGTCATATTTTTTTTATACCTTTGAGAACTGATTTCCCGAATGAAGATAAAATTGCAGAAATGATGAAAAATCCCGGGAATGAGAGCACGCAATTACTATCTCCGTTTGAAAAAATACACGAGTGCAAAAACTCATGGCCTTTGGTAAAAACAAAAATCAAACAGTTTTTTCACAAAAATCACAGGATCTCGATTACGTATGCGATAAAGAGTATCCTGTTCTTCAAACAGCCCTAATTCAAATGCCCGAGGCGTTATCTGTGTCAGGGTTTTGGAAAAAATAAAATTCCAGTACCTCCTTCTCTTCAGTGCTGGAAAGTAGGAGCTTTCTCTGGGCAAAAAAGACATGGGGGGTCTGTTGGAAATGCGTTAAGCTATCAGCCGAAAATTGCAATCTCCTGGTGAGGCAAGGAAGGACGAAATTGCAATTCCCAACGAATTGTAACGGGATGCACATCCAGAAGATCTCTCCTTCCCTCTCTCTCTCTCTCTCTCTGGAGTAATACGAAAAGCAGCAGCGCTTATGCAAGCCTATATACGTACAGCCAAAAATGTTGTCCTGTGGGAGAACATGAAGAAGGACCGCGCCCGGTGAACCGACTCGATGCACCAGGATCGTTCGCGGTTTCGGTCCCCACGGCGCGAAGTTAATTTGATTTTTATCTCACGTAATATCCGGTCTCTCTGGCTACCGTAACTCCCATGCTGCTCCAAAATCTCTGCAAAGTATTCGCCTCTCTCTCTCTCTCTCTCTCTCTCTCTCTCTCCCCCTCTCTCATCTCTGCTTCTAGCATGATCATCTTTCACCATCCCAGCTTGCCTATTTTCATTTGCAAATGCAATTTCCAAAAGCAACGTGTATCCGGGCGATTTAGTTCATACACTGTGACCTCTATTATCGGGACCTCCACAGATGCAACAGCCCCCCACTACGTGCCGAATATCGGTAGACGCGGCGCATGGTGGGAGAAGCGCCTTGCCCTATCACGAGGCTCGAAGCATGCTAGACAATAAGAGAGGGCTTTTGAGGGGTACTGCAATCAGCTACCCCTGCTGCGCAGAATCGGGTCGCGTCGATGGTGCGCAACTTCCATTTTTACGAGTGTAATGCGGAGCCAATCTCGCTGCTTTGCCGATAATAGAGGTCGCAGTGTACTCAGGAGATTGCTAAATTGAAGATAGAGCTGCCTTCGAGCACAAAACACTAGCCTACAAAACACTAAACTACAGCAGTCATTGATAAAGACCGAAAAAAATTCATACCGCGTTTCACAAACGGGCTAAAGTAGTCCGTCACAGAGGGAGACGTATAGAGAGAAAGGGAGGATAGGAGGAAATCGCAAAACAATTTTCGTCTTCCGGTATTACACTATACCCGATTGTGAGCGTTGTCTCGTAAAAAATAAAAATCGTCGTCCACGCATTACCGGAAGTGAAAACGATTCCCTCTTCCCGCCATCTTGTTTATCGACGTTCTCGCTTTTCTTTCTTTCCCCTTTCTTTTCGCCTTCTTTTTCACTCCGCTCGATCGTCGAGTGTGTTGATCGCCATGGTGCATCTCGGAGACTCGTAAAATAATGGAAATTTAAATTCAATCGCGTCTGTCCGTTGCCGATGAGAGTATTTTCCTTTTCGTCGTAATTTTATTTTCTCCTTTCTGCTCTGACATCGCCTCGGCGGAAATCCGTTTCTCTCTCTTTTTCTCGGTCTCTCGTATTCATTTCACTCCGCGAGTAAGAGGACCTACAGATATGGCGTAACATTGCAAACCTTAAAACGGGGTTAAATTGACATTGAGGGCAACAGTTTTTGGGGCTGCCTTAACAGAGCGCCAAAATACGGTTTAAATGTGGGCGCTTTTTAATTTTTTTTCTACTGCTGCTCAAATTTGTTATTCAAGTGTGTTATAATGTTGCTGAAGTTGATTGTAATTTTTCTAAAGTCGATTGCAATTTTGCTCAAGTTGATTTTGATCTCAACGATAATTATAAGGGACTGCTTTCCGTATCGGAACCTATCACTCAATGCTTCTTCGACATAAAAAGTGAGTTTTTTTACTATTAGTATCTTGCGTATTGCTCCAAAACTATTATTCCTTCTTCAGCCTTATTTACAATCATCATTGCTATGAATACCCTAGTTGAGTTTATTGTGGTCAGTACCTACCTACAACATTTAGGTTTTTTGCTGTTTGATAAATTATTTGGAGCGAGGGTTTGGGGCAGTTGAAACAAACGTTTCGGGGTCAATTGAAACGTGTTTCTATTGACCCCGAACAAACGTTTCAAACGCAAGCAAGTTTTCCAAATTTTGTTTTATTTTTTAGATGCCAAGAAATCGACCGAAAAGTAAAATAATATTAAAGAACCTCAAGATACCTTCAGTGATACTCAAACTGGAATGAAAAGCAACAAAACTGATTATTCTGATTAAAAGTATATTTTATTCACAATAAACATACTTTATCACGTCATACACATTATTAACAGTACCGGGGTTTAGTAGAAACATTAGTTCAATCAGATGAAAACACCTATTTCAACTGACCCCAGGCACTTTTCCAGTTGGACCCGATACAGAGTCAAATGAAACGTTTTCCGAGGGTTTCTAAATAGCTTCTACCTCAGTCAAGGGCATATAAGAAGCAAAATCAATAATGCTATCATATAGCCAGCCAATCTAGCCATAATTTAATCCTATTACCAAACAGATAGGGTATGAAATGAAGTCACACTAACCGATTTTCTCAAAAACGTTTCAATTGACCCCAGCCTACCCTACGTGATATTTTATGTAAAATGTTTTCTCAATAAAGATGACAGTATGATTGTAAAAAATCGTTGTTTTTCATTTAGTTCCATGCATGATGCATAAAACCATTCATTTTGTATCAAAATGATGTCAAAGTAACCCTTAATCTTTGACATGAATTGCATTTAAATGCTTTGTGAAAGAAAACCCACACGCGCGGTGACCTTGACACTTAAAAAAAATATATATTCAAATTGTGGGGGTTGGTGGCTTAACATTCTTATAGATTGGATAACCAAAGGGTACATGGTTCTATTGGAGAAATAAAGATGAAATTTAGGATGTATAAAAAAAGTTGCCTACAAAAAACTTCCAAAACCCGTTCAAATCCCCATTTTACGATATCTTCCAGAATTGAGATTGAAACTATTCGGATCGATCCCATGATCTGGGAAGACTACTCGTACATGTGTTCAAAACCAACATCCGTAGACGTGGTGCCTACATCCGTGAGGGTGCACACAATCGCGCAAACGTGCGGAATAGGGATCTTGACGTCTACAGCTCGAGGGGTCTCTTGGCCCAATTATACCACCTGGGCAATAGAAACGTTGGAATAATAACGGCAGGTGTTTAGTGACAGCATTTGCACACTCCGCCGGCAATGGCCACGTCCAATGAATTTCATCAAGGTATAATTCGAGACTCATTGTGCCTCGCCTGATTGTTCGTCTCGTTGACTCGCGACTTCGGGGCAAACGGAGTTGGTGACAGGTACACCAGCATTCGCACGATATGAACGCACTGTTTTTCGTAAATTAACTATAAATTGTTTTTATTTTTACAAACCACGCTTCAAAAATTTCAATGTTAATTTAAAATCGTCAAAAATGTGCAGAGTTTTTCGCATTTAGCCGACGTAATTTTGAGCTCGGAACAAACATTCCGTGAATTTCGTAATCGGCGGAAAATGTCCCATTAGGTAGATCCTGGAAATGATTTAAAAGTCGAAGAAACACTTTTCCGACCCTTTTAGCCACTTTTCCAAAATCGCTAAATCTCGACATTTTAAACAAATGTAGCGTCGGTCGTATTTGAGTTACCGAGATTTGCTGAGAGGGTTTTGAAGAGGATTTTGATAGACTTAGAGTATGGCGTTGGAATCAACCCGATATGTCAATTAGTTTGCCGGAAAGTGCATTTGAATAAATGGCCAAAAAAGCGGTAGAGGGTATAAATTTGCAAAAATTGATGGTCCGTTTTTGAAATTTTACCAAAAATCGAAAAATCATCAGGGCCTAATGAATTCAACGGTATTGTAAAGAGCAAACGATCACGAAGAGAATGCGCACGGAGTGGAGTTCCAAATCGAAAAAGGAAAAAAAAGATGCGACATTTAGTGAAGGCGGACATTTTTTGCCGTAAGGCCAAATAAACTTGGAGTTTTTTTTTGTAAGTTCATATGGATGTATTTTCACCCCCTGAATACGAATTTAGTATTTATCCCGCCCCCCCACAAATCTTTAATTTCTATTGAAGTCGTCGAATGTGTATGAACATACGTTTCGTGCGGTTTAGTCAGCGTAATATTGAGCTTTCGACCAAACTCCGTGATTTTTGTAATCGGCGGAAAATTTTCCATCGACTAGTGTACCAAAATATAGCAAAAGTAGGACAAAACATTTCGGGTTTTTTTTACTTGTCCGAAATCGTAAAAATTGCAAAATTTCAAACAGCTGTAGCATCGGTCCTATTCGAGCGGAATAAATTTATTGAAGAGGTATGAAAAAAAATTTTGGTAGACTCAGAAAATGCCGCTTGGTTTGTCCCGTTTTTGATGGAAAAATAGGCAAATTGGTATGTACGGGAAAATTCGCTAAAACCGATGGCTCGTTTTCAAAATTCTGCCAAAAATCATAAAATCATCGGAGCTTAATAATTCAAACGGCATTTTAAAGAGAAAACGATTACAAAGGAAATGAGTACAGAGTGGAGTTCCGAATCGAAACAGAAAAAAAAACGCCAGATTTAGTGCAACCACATTTTTTTTCCCAAAATGTCAAACAAATTCGAATATTCTTTTTTTAAGTCCATATCCATGTGGAATACGAATTCACTATATTATTTTCCCCAAAACCGTTGAATTTCATGAAAAATCGTCGAAAATGTATAGAATGGGGTTTACCCATTTGAGGTTACTATCCGGCAAAAATGCAAAACCATGTAAAATAAAGCATCCCCCCCCTCCAAGTCTTATAAAACCCTCGGTACAAAAAACAATGAGAGATATATTAAATAATATCATTGTCTTACTATTAAAAAAATGTACACAAAAATATTTACAAGCTAACTTATGATTAAGCTTGCCAATTTCTTCCTCCAGGCACTAGCTTTGACAGGAAATGTTTGTTTTTATCCACATTTTTTTATTCCTCATGCGTTTGAACGGTTGTCATCCCCCCGCCCCCAACTGAAAAAATCCATGTCCGAATATCTAAATATCCACGTATACAGAGTATTTTTTTTTCACTTTCCCCAAGTGAAATGACCCACAGATCCATCGTCTCGGCACAATCAGGACATCTGCAGTTCGTCGGATTATATTCGGAACAACTAGTTATACGCAAGACCGGAAAATTGTACACTTAGGTGCATGTAGTACGTCCGTGCACGTGGGTGTACGTCGCGCTACCAATGGATTTGCGGCATCGGGGGTAAGCCCGTTCGTTTGCACACTTGCGCGAGCAACCGCGGCTCACCGTCCAACAGGAATGCCTCGAGGGGTTGCAGTCTCGAGATTGCACAAACCCTCCAGCGAAAGAGGTCTTTCGCGACTCCGAGGCTCTCGGGCTTCTGAGGTTGAATTTATTGTCTCCGAGGAAACTATACGGGAACGAGTCAGGCATGCGAGACGAAGGGTGAGGTGTCCCATACTTTCACGTCCTTAGCTATTAATTCCGACATCGCGTATCGCTATTCAACGTCGAAAAAAAAATTATTCATTAAAAATAAAAGTATCTCTGAAGAAATAAAAGTATCTCTTATAAAAAAGTACTTATCTCCAATAAAAATAAGTGATTACTTTTATTTTTTTTATTAGAGATAAGTACTTTTTTATAGGAGATACTTTCATTTTTAATAAATAATTTTTATTATTAATTATTAATTTTATTTATCTAGGATAAATTTTTGTTCTTTTCAGGCATATTTTAATGTTCTTGTAGGCGATACTTTTTTTTAATGATGGATAATGAAATTTGTTTGGGACATTGTTGTAATAATTTATTTTTAGCGATCTAATGTCCATTCGTATGTCTTTGCGGATTTTTGCGGTGACCATCCCTGGTGCCCTTCATTATTTGCAGTTCCTGAGAGACTCCGGAGAGTGTTTCCCACAATCACAATTTGGTGGTATGTCGTTCTACAGTGAAATACTCAAGATTCTACGCAGAGAAGCAGACAGAGGGAGGGAGAGTGGGACATGGACGGTGGCAGAGTTAATAAAAAAATGATGTTTTTTTATTGGTCTCAACGATGTATGTATAAATATGTATAAACATCCCGAGAACGATATGGTCCGAAGAATTTTTTATTAACTTTTTTAAATTTAATTTTTTTTATTAACTTTTTCTTGTTTTTTAATAACTTTTTTTGTTTTTTATAAACAAATCAATGCCTTTTTTTTCGTCGAAAATGCGACTTTCTTTACAAATCGTGCCAATTTTGCAAAAATAAATATTTTGTAATAATTGTGTGTAACTCGCTAGCAAGACTCATGTAGATTACAAAAAAATAGTTCCAGGTGCTCACATACGGTTCCGCCAGTAAATGGTCTCTAAAAAGGGCTCTTCTACGGGCCATTGGGACTGGGTATTTTCTTGCAAACGAAAAATTGCTCTCAGTACCTATAGATATGTAAAACAAGCCCTCCAAATCTCATTTTGATTGGTTTATTAGTATTGTCAACAAGAAAAGCCCAAAAAACCTTGTTTCCCGACCATCCAAAGGTATTTAAGCCCTTAATTTAAAGCCTTCGAAGCTGTGGGCCAAAGTTGAGAAGCCAGTGCAGTACGCACCGAACTCCGGCTGGTTTCAGCCGAGCTTGCGGTCAAGATTCCTAACGCATCGACCGCGCTCCCCTTCCTTTGGTAAATCGACCATTCGTGTAAGTACAGTATCTCAATTAGACTTTTCGCATCTACATATGAGGAAAGAACATTTCGGACCCGTTATACCTGTCTAAAGGTGACTATCTCACATTTGGCTGTTTTGAGGACGGCACTTGATTGTTTTTTTCATGAAAAAATTGCTAATTTTTTGTCAGAACGGTTTTTCAAGTGACACTTATCCAAATATATTTATTTTCATCTGAGGGTCATTTTGAAAATGATGGAGGATGCATAACTTTGAGTATGGGACAGACGATGAGGACGGTGCTTGAAGTCTCTCTCTCTTTCTCCCGCCCCCTCCCTCTGTCACTATATATACAGATCTTGACACAGATATATTTATACGTTTCCAGCACTTTGGGGCGTTTCGTGAGTTACATGAATTCCAAGCTTCTGGATCTCGTTTTTAAAAGCTGCGTGTAGCATTCAAAGACCGTGAATGCTTTCAGTGCGGTAGCTAAGGCGTGCAAATAAAATGGTACTAAAAGGCGTGGTCACTCTCTTTTTCTCCATTTCCACCGATCGTTTTTCCTTTCTTTTTTCCGTTGTACTCCGCAGGTGGAACGTGAAAGGGTCGCTTGCGTTAAAGATCGCGCAGACTTTCGTAGGAGAAGGGTCGAGGGACGCGGCGAGGGAGGAGGGGAGATGCGGAAATTCCGCGAAATTCCTCTCAAATAGCGTATAGATGAAGAAAAGAGAGATGAAAAGGTCCATGGGTATCAGTGCGGAATTCGACAGTCGGCTCGCGTAAATTTTATTGCAGGCGTGAAAGCCAAAGAGTTGAGGGACTACATATACCTAGGTGGGTAAAAAAATTCCATTTTCCAAAAAAATTTATTCGATATCACCCTTTAGCTATATTCCCTGAAAATTTCATTGAAATATTCCTATGATTGAATGAGCTACAGCTTTTAGGAGTCGGCCGGGCGCTATATGGCAGCATCATACTTCAAACTTTAAGGAGGTATCGCTCTCTGGAAACTTTGAAGAATGTTTTTTTTTGCATATTGTTATAGTGTGAACTTTCAAGAATATTTTCAGACCAACCGGGCCCGGAAATTCTAAAAATTGATGACGTTACACCTCTTTTAGTGGAGCAGTGTGCGTTGGCTTCACCGCGATCCGTAGAGTTTGAACGCGATTATTAGTCCAGTAAAAGAGACGAAAACCCAGCATTTTTAGCGTAGAATATGAATTTTTGACTGAAGGTAAGATGGTTGCTTACTGAAAGTAACCCCAATAAAATGTTGCCTCTTAACTCACCCCAACCCTAAGAAATAGGGGTTGAAAAGTTAAAGATCGCCGTATCTCGATAATGAATAGCCCGATGAAAAAATGTTTCTAACAAAAGTTGTTTAGAATGATAAAATACGTATAAAGTTATGTAACGTCTAATCCCCTATCTTTGAAAATAGCCGCACAAAAACGATTCGAAAATTCGGGGTTCGGCGTTTTTCTCGGAGCGCTGTTGTTAAATCCGGTGGACATGATATCTCGAGAACCACTTGATGGATTATTTCCAAATTCACAGGAGACATGACGAGAAATATTTAATGGTCATTGACGATCTCGGTTTTTCAAAATCGATCTTCATTTTCCAACCCTAATAGGAGTTGAAAACTTAAAAATCGACGTATCTCCATAATTAATAGCCCGATGAAAAAATATTTCAAACAAAAGTTGTTTAGAATATTAAAATACGTATAAAGTTATACAACGTCCAATCCCCTATCTTTGAAAATAGCCGCACAAAAACGATTCGAAAATTCGGGCTTCGGCGTTTTTCTTGAAGCACTGTTGTTAAATCCGGTGGACATGATATCTCAAGAACCACTTGATGGATTATTTCCAAATTCACAGGAGATACGACGAGAAATATTTAATGGTCATTGACGATCTCGGTTTTGCAAAATCGATCTCGCTTTTTCAAAATCGATCTTCATTTTTCAACTCCTAAGAAATAGGAGTTGAAACTTAAAAATCGCTGTATCTCGATAATGAATAGCCGGATGAAAAAATGTTTCAAACAAAAGTTGTTTGGAATAATAAAATACGTATAAAGTTATCCGACGTCCAATCCCCTACCTTCGAAAATAGCCGCACAAAAAGGATTCGAAAATTCGGGGTTCGGCGTTTTTCTCGGAGCACTGTTGTTAAATCCGGTGGACATGATATCTCTAGAACCACTTGATGGATTATTTCCAAATTCACAGGAGACACGACAAGAAATATTTAATGGTCATTGACGATCTCGCTTTTTCAAAATCCATCTTCACTTTTCAATAGTTACGTAAAAATGATGACTTTTTTCACAGATTTTGTATGCTCAAGATTCAATTCGTCGCCACGTTCCTAAAAAAAATCATTTAAAAAATCGACGATCGTCAACGACTCGTATTTATTGTTAACTTGAATAACCCGTTTAGTTTTTAGATTTCGGATGGACCGTTTGAGCTGGAGAGTGTCCACCGCCAAACGTCGCCAAATAATGTCACCATCTGCCGGCGGCTGTGTTTTTGTTGTTTTTCTGTATATTTTGGTGATTTTTTTCAAAGAATTCAGAATTTGGCAATTTTTTCATGCCTCTAGGTAGATGTCGAGCTGATGGTTTGAGCCTGAGGTTGATGGGACGGCATTTTTTTTCCATTGTCACAATCAATATACCTGGACATTAGGGAATCCGTGCGTTTTCATTTCTTCCATGATCGTCAAACAATTCTCGTTTTCAATTTAAAAATTGAAAAAAATCAAATATGGCCGCGTATATTCTTGCCGACCGAACTCTTGCACCTCGCGCCTTGTTTGGAAGGCCGTTGAATCCGTCGTAGGCATGAGAACCGTTGGGAAGCCACGCAAATCCTCCGGTGCAACGACGTACCTAAATATGTATATACACATACAGCTCCGAAGTGACGTCTACAACACTCCGTAATCTCCGCCATGGAAGACCCAGCGGGACGCACGGACGTCTTGTTCTTTGAAGTTCCAAGTGATCTTTTAGCGCCCCGGGGATTGAAGAAAGCCCTGGGACATTTGCGAAAAAAAAGACGAGAAGACGTTGAACATTGGTGAAGAGGCTCCGTCATCATTATCCAGCTGCAGTTACTCCAGTCACAGCTTTTTTCTCTTCTTTTCCCATTGCCACACCTCCAGCCGGTCCTTCGAATCTTCATTCTCACTGCTTTTAATCCCTGCAGCCATCGGCCTCGACTCATTATCGTCAAAGATTGGAAATTCCCGTCTCTGCCTGATAAAACGAGCTGTGCGACAGCCAAGCTCCAAAGCGGAGAAACGATGGAAAATGTAGGTTAAAGCGAACCGATGATCTCGAGGGATAATTAAAAGTGCCGGTGTTCCGGAGTTATTTATATGTATGGGGTATTCCACCTCAAAGCGGACTACTATTGGCCTCACCAGCGTTGATTATAAATTTCCACAGTGGAAAACCTTACTTCTGGTGTGGAAAAAACACCCATTTTTGTTCATTTTTTTTAAATTTTTTCCTCCAACCCCTTCTGCGACTGCAAAAAATCGAAAAGTCCAGTCGGGCCGTTTTTTAATTTCTGAAAATATTTTGTTACAGTTCAGACCTGTTTTGTACATTTTTTTCGCCAAAGCTCAATTTGTGTTCCCGATATTTAGAAGGGTTTTTTTGTGAAGTTTCGATTTTGAGGCTGATTATTCGACAGTTGAGAAAGAAGTCGAATTATTGACATAAGGAAAAAGAGAGCAAGCGGGGAGGGGAACTAAACAACGGAATATATAACACAATAAAAATATGATTCGGGATGATTCCAGAAGAACTCAGAATATAATTCATTCCATCCAAATTGCATTTGATCTGAAACCTTATTTTTGAAGTTTCCTTTGACTTGCAAGACCAAAAAAGTACTCTTTTGATTTCCAAACTGTCAAATGATCAATCCCAATAACGAAATTTCACCTAAAACAAATAGTAAATATCGGAAGCACAAGTTGAGCTTTGGTGAAAAATTCACAAACATATATGAAAAGCTTCAGAATTTTTTTATCTGCGAAAAAACGCTTTTAAGAGCGGAAACGACCCCTCAACGAAAAACGTGTCACCCCTTAATTAAATTTTACTTCAATTACTCTTTAGTGGATTTTTTGTCGCTTCACATTAGAACAATTTTGGTTTTTGTTTCATCCAGTAGGTGGACGGTTTGTGGGTGAAACTGCGAAACCACCCTACGACACGCCTTTCTTTGGGAGATAGTTTTCCCCCTTAAAATCCTTTTTCCGCAGATAAAAAAAAACACGTGTCCAATCGTTTTCAATGCTTTATCACATATATGAGCTTCAACAAAATAGACAGTGGACACTTAAGTAATGGTCCTTGTGAGTTGAGCTGGAATACTCCATATTTATATATACCTACACACGTAGACGAAGGGTCGAAGATAATTTGGCATGAACTCTTAGTATCATAAAATTCCGTAAAGCGCCGATAAAGCAGAAGTAAGAAGAAAAAATGGTAATTAAGCAGTTTGAAGACTTTCCCGAAAAACGACGGAAAATTGTTTTTTTTTGTCATGAGCTGCTTTACTCGGTCACCACTATTGATATTCCGTCGGGAAAGGCTGACATTTTCTATTAATTCCATAAGTTATGGAGTTTTTAAGTTCCCGGAACCACGTAATATTTATTTAAAAAAAAAAATTTTTTTGTAGCTTACATTTGTATGAGGTCCGTCCCTTTATTACATTCCCCACTATATTCCACTTCACCCCCCCCCCCTCCCGGAAACACGTAATAAAATAGGGCATTTCTTAATATTTCGACGTCTGTATTGGCGGCGGGGGGAGGGAGGTTTATAAAAGAAACCTTCCTGTATACAATGCCGATCGATCCGAATACAATATTCGGATCGATCCCATGATCTGGGAAGACTACTCGTACATGTGTTCAAAGCCAACAAAACCCCATAACTTATGGAATTAATGGAAAGTGTAAGTCTCCCCCGACGGACCCCCATGAAAATTTATGTATGTAAAATATATGCAAAAAATATATGCCACATATATATATATATATATATATATATATATATATATCGGTCGCATATATAGTGACGAAAAATAGAATAATACGTATATATTCAGTATATATGCACCAAATATATGACGCATATGTGACCCATATATTTTCGATAAATTTTTCTGACCAAAAAAATATATGCTACGTATAAACACTGTATATGATGCATATATGAGGCATATACGACGCATATATTTTCGATATATTTTCAATCTATTTTTTTGTCAGAGAAATATATCAAAAATGTATGCGTCATATATGACTGATATATGTGTCATTTATGCGTCATATATGACGCATACATTTTTGATACATATTCCTGACAAGAAATATATGCTGTGTATAAACACTATTACAGTTAAACTTAATAAAACTTAACTTACAGTTAAAGTACACTATCACATATAAACACTATATACATATATGCCACTATATATGTGGTATGTATGCAGTGTGTATGCAACATATATGCTATATATGCAGGATAAATGCTACATATATCATTGATATATGATACATTGATATACAGTAATACCACGCATATACATCTCATATAAAAAAACGTTACGAAAATTAGAATTTGGCACATACATGCAACATATATTTTCAATAAATGACATACATTTCACATACATTACAATTATTAATAAAATAAATGTGCAGTATATTTTTGCGTATATGAATTTTCATGGGGGGGGGGGATATCACCCAATATAATGGAAAAAACAAGTTCACGGTGAAAAAAAAATCCCCGTCAATTTTCGGAAAAGTCCTCAAACTGCGTAATTACGGAAAAAATCACGACTTCCGGTCACGGTTCTCGTTTCGCTGACAGTCGGATCGAGGCTTTTCCAAAATTCCTCTTGATCCACCGTGCCAATTATAATCCATTTGATCCGAGACAGGCTCGTTATTCTCATCGGGCAGTCCGTTCTATACTTTCGCCGGATGACCTACGATAAACTCGTCCGACAATTCGAAGGGAACATTATTCCAGGCGCAATCTTGGCTGCCGGCCGTGTCAAGTAGGTAGCTTCGGGGTCTTTAGCCCACAGGACGATTGAGGCGTAAACTCGTTGACTCCCTTACACCCTTACGGGCAAATCCAGTCAAAGTCTTTCCCGGTCACGTAGCCGCGCGACTCATTCGAGAATTCATTCCTCACCGTCTCGCCTCCTTCCTTTGACGCTGCGACACGCTTTGGCCATTCTCAAAGTCGCCTTTGGACTCTATGGATTTTGCAATTTCCACTTAGCCGTAAATTCGCCGACACGAAACTTCCATTACTCGCCTTAGCATATATAAAATCGTGGCCAACTTGTTAGAAAAAAAGTGGTCAAGTGCGAGTCCGGGGAGCCGCACGCGCCGATTCTTCATCCGTACGTGCGGAACTGCTGCGTGCACGAAAGTCTTCGGGGAGGGGCACGATTTTACGGAAGATTTCTTTTCTTCGTAAAACTCGCGCTTTTGGTTATTTATCGCGTAACGTTATTCACGACGGTTTGCAGGATCCTGCATTTTTTTTTTTCGAGAAGAGAACAAAGTCCATGTGAAAAAAAATTGTTACGAATTTGTTATGATAAAAATGGGAATATTGATTATTGAAATTGCATGATAATTAAGAGTAAATTGAATTTTTAATCGGTGAATAATTTAAGTAAAGGTCACAATAGTCACGAAAGTATAGGCATTTTCGAGAAACCGTGATAGTAATTCTTGCGAAACTTGTGTGAAGTCTGCCATCGAAGTACTTCGTAATTAACGAACTTTAAAAATGAGCGATATCGCCAAAAGCGTGTTCATTGAAAAAGTTCTCTCTAATAAGAAATATTGTTTTTTTTCCTTTAATTATCAGCTTTCGAGTGATAGCCAACCTAACATTAGAAAAGAACGCATTTTTCCAAAATTCTCAACAGAAAGTAACTGTTTTCCTCATTTTTTGATGCATTTCATTTTCAGACAAATGGGAAACATCCCACCATCCCTCTGCTTCTTTTCGTTGTTCCTGATGACCCATTCAATCAATATAGAATTCAGCGTACTGACAAGGAACATCACTCAAGTGTCCACCTTCCATTTTGTTGAAACCCATATATGGGATAAAGCATTGCAACCTATTAGACAAGTATTTTTTCTATCGGTGGAAAAACGGGTTTAAGGGGGAAACCATTCCACAAATAAAGTGTCAATGTTTAATTTTTTTTTCTATTCTTTTATAGTTGATTTTTCATCTCTTTACATTAGAAGAATTTCGATTTTTGTTCTATTCAGACCGGTGAACTGCTAGTGGATGAAACTGCAAAATCACCCCTCAACACGCTTTTCTTTGGGGGTCGCTTTCTCCCTTTAACGGGAGGTTACCGTCGAGAGGCATGACAAATGAATTTGTGGGGTTTTTTAAATAAAAAATAAATCCTTTTGGTAATGGGTTTCGACGTATTTCATTCTTCTATCAATGGAGGGTAAATTCCAGTTTTATTTATTTAAAAAACATTTTTAATGGCGCTTCCAGCTCCCGTCACATAAATCCATGCATGGCGTGTTTTGATCTGCTCGACGCGCTTTACAGCCTTGTCAGTTCATTTGAAACAAAACGGGTTAAAAAAGAATGAACTAGACTAAATTTGGAGGGCATTATCTTTTTGTATTTTCTGAAATGCCCCTGGAGAACAATAGGGCAGCCGTTTAAAAAAAAAACAAATTCTATGCCCGGTTTTTTTGCTTCAACGGACGAAAAAAAAGAATTCTCAATCAATTTTTTACCAAAATCGCTTCCTGATGGCCCCTCAAATTAAATTTCCATTCAATTGCACAGAGATTCGCGTGTATCGATTCCTCTGTTGAAGTTATAAAGTGAAAAATGCTGTTTCCAGAAAAACGCATTTAAACTTTAACGTTATAAAAAATCGTATTCAATGTTTGTTTTTGATACCACAAACAAACAGGCCCACGTGTTCTAAACACTTCAAGGATGCAAATTATGTTTTAAAAAAATCGAATTAATCATCGCCATGAACGATAATCGGCCCGTAAAAGCCTTTTCCGCCGATAAAAAAGAAATACGTGTCTTATAGTCTTCAATGCTTCGTCACATATATGAGTTCCAACAAAATCAAAGGCAGACACTTGGCTTCGCAGAAAGTGTCTCGAAAAACAATTGCCCAAATAAACAATTGCTCAAATACAATTTCTCGATAACAAATTCCCGAATAAACAATTTCTCAAATACAATTTCCCGAAAACAATTTACCGAATAAACAATTTCGAAAGTGAACAATTTCTCGAATACAATATCCCGAATGGACAGTTCCCCGAATGAATTATTTCCCGATGAACAACCCAAACAAAAAACAAAAAAATTCGAAAAATTATCCATTCGGAAAATTGGTCATTCGGGGGACTGTTCATTCGGGATATTGTATTCGAAAAATTGTTCATTCGGCAAATTTCGTACGAGAAAATGTCCGTTCGATAAACTGTGCTCGGGAAATGATTCTTTCGGGAAATTGCTTTCGAAGAATCTTCCGCAAACGAACACTTGAGTGATGCTCCTTGTGAGATTTTCGAACAGATATTCGCCTGTTTTCACATTTCACTGCACAACCGAGATCGAATGTTTCCAAATCTCGAGCGTATAAAAAAATCAAATCAAATCCATCAAAGAAGGATCACTTGGTCGAACTGAGCCCATAAATCCTTGGAACCCCCCGTGTCGAAATTCGATCCCGGTATTTTCTGTGTTTTTCCATCGCCGAGGCAACATTTCGTATTAATGCGAGAATGATGGTGGAGGATGTTTTGGTGGTGTATTTAACGCGTCGTTATGGCGACTGGCGCCGTGATTAAATGAGGCACAAGGGTTGGCATGACATGATACCCTGTGCCGCCATAATCCACCCCCCCCATTCACGCTTCCTACACGATTGGGCAGTGGCCTGATTTCCATGCTCGGCTTGAGGCACACTGGACGCGTTAAGTGGGCTATAACCCATGCGCGTTCCCATCAACAAGAGCACACGCGATATGAATCCTAATTTGTATTACACGTAGTTCTCCCACAACTGCTCTGCTACCCAGCCGGGCTGTGTGCTGCCCAATCAAAGAAGACATCACCGTCCAATCGTATAGACTATACAGAGACAATAAAAAGAAAACCATGAGCTTGGAAATATCGATTGACAACAATTAATACCGTATGCAAAAATGATGTAAAAATAGATTATTAGGTGATAACGCGATTCTTTGATTCGAACACGGAAGCACACTGTTGTTTTCCACAGCTACTTGACTTCGTAATCACCTGATCCGGTTTCATCCAAAAATCGACCGCCAAAGTCTATTCCACCTGCCATGCCGTCATAATAGGCTGGAGGACTGCATTTTCCCTGATCGCGTCCGATTGTTATTTCGCAGCCTGATGGTCTCCACGCGGGTCGAACAAAAGCAAAAGTTGCAAAAAAGAAAATAGCCAAACGACGACCAGAAGCGCGAGTATTTCGGGTATACTTCGTGCGAGTGTTGGCGTAATTTCTCCGGTGATTTGTCATCTGTGTCAGAGCCGTGAAATTGGGATGAGTGGATGGGTGTGTGGTGGTCGGCTGTTCGCCAACGCTGGACACGTCCCAGTGTCCCTCTGGGAACCGTAGCATCAAAAAATTCCCCGGCCGGGGACAAAGGGAGTGAGAGAGCGAGCGGACAAAAACAGTAGCCGCACGAGATACAACGCGCGCGAATGAAAACACAAACACGTTTTGGCTAGCGTGATAAACGAAAAACAAAAACAGCGTGAAAAAGTGACGCAGAGGAAGAGAGAGAGAGAGAGAGAGAGAGAGAGAGAGAGAGAGAGAGAGAGAGAGAGAGCGCTCTGGTCACCAGTGTGATTAATTTGGTTGGGTCTACGGATCAAGGGTCGCCGACTGGTCGAAAAACCAACCCAAGAACCAAACTGCGATAACGCAACGGATAAGTCGCACGTGGCTAACCGGATTACGCGAGCGAGAGTTCTTGCCAGTCGAGTACCAATTTACGGTAGAGTGGACTCACGATTGCAATCCTACAAAATAATAAGAACTTGAGTGTGTGACGGCATCACCATTGGTGATCACTGAAATCATTATTGGATCACACCAACAGGACCTGGAAGGACAGAAATCACTTCCATTTATCCAAATGACATTTGCGATGTCATCACTGGAATAACTTGATTGATCTGGTATGGAATAATTTATTTGGAATATATATTTGCAGAAAAGTGATTTTAAAGGCATTGGAAGAACTCATATTAGCCTGTTGTTGCCACACTCAACATTATGTACACCCCAATGTCGTTGATGTTACTTTTGCATAATCCATTGGTGTCTCCATTGGTGATCACAGCAATCAATGGTGGATCACGCCAATAGGACCTGAGAAGCCAGAAATCATTTCCATTTCTCCAAATGACATTCACGATGTCATCACTGGAATAACTTGATTGGCGTTTCATTTATTTGAGATATATATTTTCAGCAAAAGGGTTTTGAAGACATTGGAAGACTGTTCTCATATTGGCATATCGTTGCCACACTCAACATTGTTCACATCCCAATGTCGTCAATGTTATTTTTGGATTATGGTGAGCATATTCACCTAAAGGTAATTTCAAGGATCAGCCTTGGAACAGCCAAACTAATAGCTTACATCCAGGTGGCCAATTACCAGTTACGTTGGTTGATTACAGCTGGAGTTGATGGAGAAAAAAGGATCTGGTATATGTCCCAGTTTTTCTGGCACAATGACACCGTCGTATGTTTTTCCTCGCCGAGAGCCGTGGCGGCTAAAGAAGAAAGTGCTACTACTCTCCCCTTCTGCTTTTCTCCTTCAATGTCGTTAGAACGTGTAAGAGGATTTCACACTTTCAAAGGCTAAAGAGCGTACCATACCGCTAAGAATAGGCTCGCTAAATAACGCAAGGGAACGCTTTTGATCCCCCTGTTGAAATCCTTCGCGGAGAATACGACAGCTGTGTGGTGACTCTACTTTGGTTCACGTTGTCGTGTGGGAATCACGGTAATACGGGAAAGTAACCTGATAGCTGTTTGTCATTTTATCGTGTAGTATTTCAGTCTTGAATGAATTTTGCGAACGACGGGTGATGCTGCTCGAGTTACAATTTTTCTTCCTTTTTTCTTTCTCGTGACGAACCCACTCAGCACCCTCTTGAGGTTCCCTCATCGTCAGATTGGTCGACGGAATATATCACTTCCGGATTATCAACTTTCCTCATTAGATCGAGAAACCATGAACCATTTTGTCCACTCGTCCAGTCAACAGACATCAATAAACTATCAATGGTCTTCATTTATTTCACTCGGTATTTCTTTTGTACGGATATGTTTAAGGCGCGATATACATTTAGACGGGAAAAAATAAGCAATTTTGAGGCTTTTTTTTAACTGAGAAAACGTTGTTTTACATTTATCAAACTGTAGATATACTTTAATCATATATTTGAGTATACAAAACAATTTGTTCAAATTTATTTATCATCAAAATGGCAGAGGCGTGGCTGAGTGTTGCAGGAAGTTTGCGGATCAGCGTGTAGGCTATCTTTCCGTGGACTTTGATGTGGGAAAAAATTGATAAATTTTTTCAGTTAGGACATGTAGGTAGGCTGGAGTCAGTTGGGTCGTTTTTGAGAAAATCGGTTAGTGGGACTTCATTTTATACCCTATCTGTTTGGTAATGGGATTTAATTATAGCTAGATTGACTGGCTATATGATAGCATTATTGATTTTGCTTCTTATATGCCCTTTACTTAGGTAGAAGCTATTTAGAAACCCTCGGAAAAGGTTTCTTCTGACCCTGTGTCGGGGTCAATTGGAACAGTGCCTGGGGTTAGTTGAAATAGGTGTTTTCAGCTGATTGAACGAATGTTTCTACTAAACCCCGGTACTGTTAATGATGTGTATGACGTGATGAAGTATGTTTGTTGTGAATAAAATATACTTTTAATCAGAATAATCAGTTTTATTGCTTTTCATTCCAGTTTGAGTATCGCTGAAGGTATGTTGAGGTTCTTCAATATTATTTTACTTTTCGGACGATTTCTTGGCATCTAAAAAATAAAACAAGATTTGGAAAACTTGCTTGCGTTTGAAATGTTCGTTCGGGGTCAATAGAAACACGTTTCAATTGACCCGAAACGTTTGTTTCAACTGCCCCCACACCCTCGCTTCAAATAATATTCAAGCAGCAAAAAACCTAAATGTTGCAGGTAGGTTCTGACCATAACAAACTTAACTAGGGTATTCATAGTAATGATGATTGTAAACAACGCTGAAGAAGGAACAATAGTTTTGGAGCAATACGCAAGATACTAATAGTCAACCAACTTACTTTTGATGTCGAAAAAGCGACGCACGTACATAAAAATTTCCGACGCGCACTGAGCGACAGGTTCCGATACGCAAAGCAGTCCCTTCCCCCGCGGGGCCGCGCTGCTGTCGCTACGCGTCTTTGAGCTATTCAACTTGTTTCATTTGACTCGTATTTCTATCGACCCCAGCCTACCCTATAGTTTCTATTCGACAGTAATTAAAATGATGAAAATGCAAATTTAAAAGAATGGAAAGCATTTACAAAAAAAAATCGTAAACGGTGGATTCAAAAAGTATTTTTTTTTTCTAATTTTTCAGAAAAACTTCTCGTTAAGGGGTTACCCCCACTTGCGATTTTGAAAAAATCGATTTTTTTAATTGCATTTTTTTGAAGTATAAGTATCCGGGCCCATACTTCTGTATGGGCCCGGAATAGATGACTCTATGTAAGTTTACAAAAAAAAATATTTTCTTCGTGTAAACTGAAATTGAAACTTTAAACGCGTTTTTCTAAAAATGGCATTTCTGAAGTCGGTGACCAAGATTACTCGAACACTAAAGAACCGATCTTCTTGAAATTTTGCAGGCTTATTTAATACATAAAAATGTAGTCTTTAATCGTTCGATTTTTTTTTCGAAAAAATGGCCGTTTCATTGCCAAAAACGGCCGTTTTTTTTTCGTTAAAATCGAACCATTAACTTTGACTGTCCGCCATTTTGTGAAAAATGAATATTTTTTAAAATCCTTCGATTAAAAACTAGTTTATACTTATATTTGACTAAATCCATCCGCATTTTTTTTCAGATGATCCACTTCGCCGCAATATTGGTCACCGCAAACCACGTATATAAAAACATTATTTCATTGACGGCCATTTGCCACTAAACAATGTAATATTTTTCAATAAAAAAATTACTGAAAGTTCTTCAAGATGTGTTCTTTAAGATGGTATATTGATCGATTAAGAAAGTTTTGTAGTTTTCTTTAAAAAAATTCATAAAAAAGGTCTTTTTATGCGCTACAAGTGTGGGTAACGCCTTAAGTAGAAAGTATCAACATAGCGATATTTCTACCAAGTTTCAACTCAATCGGCTTAATAGCTTTTGAGCATATTGGGGCACGCCAATTTCGAAAATGCAGTTTTGAGAAAAACGCGTTCAAAGTTTACATAGAATTCGAATTAAATTGCACTAGGTACGTGTGGTAACTAATTACTCAAGTAACCTGTTACCAAGTAATCAAATTATCAATTACCACAGTAATTGTAAATGTAAGTTGGTAATTAAATTACTTTTTGCCCATCTTTGTTTGCTCCTCCGCGCTCTAGCTTCTACCTGTAAGCAAGCGCTTCAAATCCGAGCGGTGAGACGTTGACGTAACGTTTGAAGTTTTTCGAATTTCGCTTTGAAACTTTAGGAAAATATTGAACACATATAGTTCTATCAATAAAAAAAATCGATTTTTTTATCGTTGTAAATAGATATCCCCAAATAGGGTTTTACAATCGGCACAGTAATGGCCCACGACTGGTTGCCAGAGAACAAACGATGGCGCGGTAATGGCTATACAAACGGGCCAGATCCGCACCATGCATGGTTGGTAATGGTAAACCATGAATGGCTGCTAAGACTTGGCCAACTATCATACGCCCATATTGACCCAGCAACGGCTGCCGGATCTTCTGCCGGAAATGAAAAACAAAAAATTGACAAATTATGAATATAAAAATTCTAGTAGTATCTTTTTTGTTTTCTTATGCTTTACTTATGTCCATGTAATTAGAATAATTGCATTAAAAACGCTTTCTGAATTGTTCAAGTTTTTGCCTTTCATCAGGATCGAACCTGCGCCTTTCGTTCTAGTGTCGAGCGCCCTACCCACTTAGCCATTCTAACACCTACAGAATCCATCGTTTGTTCGTTCCTTACTTTTATGCCGATAATTTTATTCGTGACATTAAAGTTTACCGATAATTTTTTCGGTCCATTTAACCTGTAAAAATAACTCGCTCGTTTTGGGTGAAGTTCCGAAAAGCATACTCCTCTGATCGAGCTGAAATTTTGCAATGAATTTCCTCTCATTATCCTAAGAGAAACCGTTAACGGATTTTTGACGACTAGCAATAGTTTTCGATATATCGCATTATAAAGTTTATTATTTCATGCCATACGAGTATATCTATATATCCGATAGACACCCCCCACTCCTCCGGCCGCGCTGCTTCCTGGCAAACAGTGCTCGCCCGTATGTGCATATCACTTGCCATGTGGGATGGTTTTGTTTGGGTTTATTTAATATAGTAGAAGCGCAGTACAATAGATAACTTTCAATATACGATATATCGAAAACTATTGCTAGTCGCCAATATCCTTTTAAAGGTTCTCTTAAAGTATTGAAAAGAAGGTTGGTGCAAATTTTCAGCTTCATCAGTGGGATTTGCTTTTCGAAACCTTATCCCTTGTTTTTACGTGTTACAGTTTAACGACCTGCATTTGCAAAACACCCAAAAACAAACCATCAATGGCTGGAATAGATCTGGCAAGCCGTTCATCCGCCTACGATACCCCAATGCTGATCGCCACATTATCGGTGCGATAGTATTGGCCCAGAATGGCTGGCATAGATCTGGCAAGCCGTTCATCTACCTACGATACCCCAATGCTGATCGCCACATTATCGGTACGATAGTATTGGCCCACGAATGGCTGGCATAAATCTGGCAAGCCGTTCATCTACCTACGATACCCCAATGCTGATCGCCACATTATCGGTGCGATAGTATTGGCTCACGAATGGCTGGCATAGATCTGGCAAGCCGTTCATCCGCCTACAGTACCCCAATGCTGGTCGACGAATCATTGGCCGATTATCAGCAAACCGTTTAATGGCTAAATGCTGGCATTTTTGTTACGACAGGCGACCCTATATGGGTCCCGCCTTAATCGATCCACCTTCGTGTGTCTTTCCACAAATTTTGATTACTCGCTTCTCCCCAAACGTGCGCAAACTTTCGTAATAATTTTTTTTTTTTGAATTTGGAAAGAAACGGAGCTTCTGTAAGGAAACGAAGTCGTTGTCCCTGCTACAGCCGTAATAAAATAATTTTGGTACATGAAATTTTGTCACTCGTTTTCTCAGTCATCGATCTATCCCGCCTGCTGCCGTTCATATCGCCTCCAATATTCCGTGCCCAGGAGCACAGGTATGTCACGCATAACGTTACCCTGCAATATTGCATTCCTCAGCATACCTCAGCCGGCGTCTGTACCTTCAGGCCGTCGAAATTACGCGCTGCGGATAAACTATCTTAAGGGGTTACCCCCACTTGCGATTTTGAAAAAATCGATTTTTTTATTGCATTTTTTTGAAGTATAAGTATCCGGGCCCATACTTCCGTATGGGCCCGGAATAGATGACTCTATGTAAGTTTACAAAAAAAAATATTTTCTTCGTGTAAACTGAAATTGAAACTTTAAACGCGTTTTTCTCAAAATGGCATTTCTGAAGTCGGTGACCAAGATTACTCGAACACTAATGAACCGATCTTCTTGAAATTTTGCAGGCTTATTTAATACATAAAAATGTAGTCTTTAATCGTTCGATTTTTTTTTCGAAAAAAATGGCCGTTTTATAGCCAAAAACGGCCGTTTTTTTTTCGTTAAAATCGAACCATTAACTTTGAATGTCCGCCATTTTGTGAAAAATGAATATTTTTTTAAATCCTTCGATTAAAAACTAGTTTATACTTATATTTGACTAAATCCATCCGCATTTTTTTTCAGATGATCCACTTCGCCGCAATATTGGTCACCGCAAACCACGTATGTAAAAACATTATTTCATTCACGGCCATTTGCCACTAAACAATGTAATATTTTTCAACAAAAAAATTACTGAAAGTTCTTCAAGATGTGTTCTTTAAGATGGTATATTGATCGATTAAAAAAGTTTTGTAGTTTTCTTTGAAAAAGTTCATGAAAAAGGCCTTTTTTTGCGCTACAAGTGGGGGTAACGCCTTAAGAAGGTGATCGATGAAATGATGAAATAACTCTCTACACGGATGCCCAACTTCAGCCAGGCAAGCTTCTGAGTAAACCTTTCCTTGGCACGCTATTACATTCACCTCAAATATCTTGTACATCCGGTAGAAAAAAGTAGCAAAGAAACATCAAAATGGTCATCGAGAGCTGCAAGAAGAGTTGACAGCCTGCGCTGACTATCGGAAAATGAACAACAACGAATGCAAGCAAAACTAGCGTCAGTCATTGGTTCGGATCATAGATCGAACCGCGTTAATTACTCGGGTCTCATGCGTGGCTAAAGACCGCAAATGCGTTAATAGTGTAACGGATCTGTCGACAACGATGCGGGAACCAGACTCCAACGTGGTCGTCCGACCAACGATATAACTGTATTTTGCGATAAATGGTTAGTGATCGCCGCTAAGTGCATAAGCTATAAAATGGGCGGAACAAATGTACAGCCAACATTGTACACGAGTTCATGAAAGTACACTCGACCTCCTTCTGAATTACCTTCGGTTTTCAAGTATGCGTTTGTCGATTACTTTCAAATGTTTGCCAGATCGATGCACGGAAGATGGAGGCTTGCCGAGGGTGCATTTGAGCTTTTGATTCGTTTTCACATTCGTATGCTCTTCATTTCGAAAGTGCATCCCTTGCAGACACAGAGCGAAAGGAGGACAGATAAGGAGAGGGACGATGAAAGAAGAAGAGAGAAGGAAACAGGAGATAGCTGATATCAGAGGCAATGTATGCGTGGAACGGTCAGCTTCTATTCATCTACCCATCGGCCATCCAAGTTCCGGACCAACGCTGCACAGCACGAGCCAGAGCACCAACACACCAGCAACTTTTCATATATTTTGGAGCTCCGAGTAATTGAATACTCAATTAAATAACAAGTGCTACGAACTGCCTATTGACCTTAATGAACGTAGCTCAAGTTCGAGCTTTTGATATATATGAATATATATATATATATATATATATATATATATATATATATGCATATATGAAAGGTTTTACCTCGATTAAACGTTATGCCTAGCTGAGTGCTCCATATCCTACCTCGATCTATATCCCTGGCCATGCCGATGCACTTTTTCCTTTTATACTCATCAGTCAGTCTGGCTCGAAGCTACCGGCTGCGGGCATGCTTCCTTACGAGACAGATACGAGTTATGTATTTTCCCCGTGAGCATAATGTGTCTAGTGCAGAAAACGTGAAGGGAAAAAAAGTATTGCGCGAGTTTGGTGAATAGTTGAGAGCGTTCCGTGGGTAAAATTATTCGATAGCTACTATAAATTATCGTAGAATTCAATGGAGTAATCGCAAAGGAGGAAATAATTTCTCAGAGTATTGAGGGGTAATGGTGTTTGGAAAAATCACTTTTTTCCAAAACCAATCTATACTGGGAGTATATAATCTCCCAGTATAGATTGTTCCTTGAAAGTGTTGAGGTGATCGAATCAACATTGATACATATATAGGCTGTTATGTTGACGCCCGTTGGAACACTCGGAGCGTCGATCGAAAGTTTAAATGCTATTTCAAGAAAGTACGCTTTGAAAAGTCAGTGAGCAAAATATCTCAAAAACTACTGTATCTTTCTGAAATTTTTAGTGCGTTTCTAGATGTGAAAATCTAGTATTTGATAGAAGAATTGTTTTCCGATGTATACTTTCGACATGATTAACGAAAAATTCCCATTTTTCGCTAAAATCAAGACTCTCACTTTGAACACGCGCGATTTTTTAAATTTTGATATTTCCGAAATTCCTGCGATTGATCATAGGATAGACTATTATACTACCGAAATCTGTTCGATTTTTTAATATTAGAGTAGGTACTTTTTCGAGTACCTAATTTCTTGTCAAAATTTATCATCACGATATTCTATTTTAAAAATCCCAAAAATGAGCTGTTTTCGGCTGTTGCAACTAGGCATAACTCGTTGAATTGATCCCATAGTTTGAAAAATTACAAGACTTGAATCCAAAAGTTACTAGTCGCAAAATAAAAAACCCAAACACCCCGGTAGATGTAAATTTAAAAGGAGTCATTTTTTTTTCGTTAGCTCAGTGATAGCGCCCAAGCTGTGTTTTGGATTTTTGTTCTTATATTCGTGCGAGGCGCACTACGGCATATGCAAGTGGAGCGAAGACAAAAGAGAGAAGGGAAAACAAGGGATCGCGTGTTTTGGACATGTGGCCTGCAATTTCAGGAAGCCTGGAGCGAACAACGCCAACCGTAAGAGCCACGTTGTCTATTTCTGGTTACAAAAGGTCTGTGCCATCTCCGCGAGCTCTGTGGCGACCTACGGCGCGCACTCCGGAACCAATATATATGCAAAAGGGCTGGGGACGCGAATGGTAGGAAGGTTGGAAGCAAGGGACACACACACAGTTGGTGCACTACGGTACCGTCACATCATAGAACGAAAACCAGGCGAGTTCTCGAGTTTTATTCGAGTTAAAAGAAGAAAGACACACACACACCCAGAGAGAAAGAGAGAGAGAGGGGGGGGGGGGAGAGAGAGAGAGAGAGAGAGAGAGAGAGAATCAGAGGATTGCCCCGATTGATATTCCACTCAGGATATCCGAAAACCTGGGAATGGGGGTATGCGACTATCGGAACCGGGCCACGGTCCACACCGTTGTTGGATTAGAATGAGAGATTTCCGGGAATGTGCAGAGGTACGGGACGCAGTGGAAAGGGTCGAGATGAAATTGAGCAAGAGAGAGAAAGAGAGGAGGCAGAGGAATATAAAAATACGTAAAAAGGCAAGACCGAAGGAGTTTGTCGATTCAGCCCATTAATCGACCTTCGAGATCCTCATCCATTTGTCCAGTCGCTTATTGTTCCTCTCTTTCTCCTTCTCTGCTCCAAAATTGCCTTTGGAATCCAGTACAGTCTTCTTCTCTTTTCCCCCTCGACGTCCTGTCCTACACAGTCTTCATCGTTTCCTTTTTGGAAAACCTTCGGATTGTTTTTCGCAGCGTGAGGTAAGACCATCGGGAAAAGTACGCACGGAAGCCCGGCAATGTGGTAAAACTTCATTGGCCCGAGGCAAGGCTACATTGAGAAGGAGACATGGCGAGAGGGGGAGGGTGTTTGGGTTGCCTTGCGTAAAACGACACTGCTAAAGCTTTCGACGAGATAAGATTATCCGATACGCTCTCCAGGCGCTAGTGGCGCCATCTACTTCCCTCCATGCACCTGGCCACTCCACGTTTCCGGAAAAACATACATAACTTCTCGTTATCTTCGGAGATTCAAATTTTCCTGGCAAGTAGATGCGGAGAATGCCGACGCGGCAAAACTGTTGTAGCTTGCTGTCCATTTTCGTTCGCGGGTCTGGGGTACTCTGAACAATGATTATCCTGCCAGAGCGCTCGAACAAAGTTTCGCCAATGGCTGTCCCACTGCTCGCGAGCAAGACCCTGGTTGGAAAATGTGGGAGCGAAGATCCCGTTCTTGCGACACAACGAAGAATCACAGGTCTTGACTTTGCAAACTGGGCGGTGAGAATCAAGACGTTTGTATGATGAGAAAAATGAATAATCGATGAGAGTAGTTCGCAGCGAAGACAAGTGAGAAAAGGGTGTCCCAAACGATCTTATGAATCAAACAGGAAAAAGAGAAGAATTTTTAAGGCTCCATGACAGATTGACGGATCAGGAAGATCCTCGGAGGGATGGGACATGAGGAACAGACGAACAATGAGGCTGATAGGCTGAAATTCCGCAACTCATTTGGATTCCACGTCATGGACTCGCCAACTGTCTTTTGATGAATCACGGAGCAAGAGTTTCAGTTTTTCCGACGAAACGTGTATTCACCAGCGTAAGTGGCCCGAGATAATTCTTTCGTAGCTAATCCCTCGTTGCGAAAGGGCCATGATTGGAAAAACAATGAAATTACGCCGGAGTTCCGCTGTTTAGGGAATTTTGAAAATGGTGGAGACACGCTTCGTTCGCTGCAGTCTGTCGTCAATGGAAGCTTCGAACTGAGTGAATCCACTGACCGCATACGTGGGACTGGCACCGAGATTCACAAATATAGACCCGTTGGTTACTCCTATGGACAACCACAGGCGAATATGTCGGTATTTAGTGCGCGGAGAGAAAAGCCAACCGAGTGCCGATTGAACCGCGAATTAGATCAGCGAAAATTGATAAAATATATATACGTACGCGCGCTCACGTGCAAGGGCCAACGAGAACTTTTTTTCCCCGGTTGACTCGTGTGGTTTCAGCATATGTTCGCGAAAGTGGGGTTTCGCGAAATGGAAGTGTGTGTCATCAGATGAGTTATATATTTGTACTATTGCTAATTCATAATCAAACGAATTGCGAGTGCCAATTTTCTTACATTCATACGTATCCACACGATGGAGGGAAAATGACAGGGATACCTCTAAACGGTGGCCAAACAGGGTGGACGTAAATGAGAAGAACTATCGAGCCTAGATCAACGTCGAGTCGAAACCGGAAGGCTAACTCAGTCCTGCTGGATCTAGTTCCATTTTTGAAAG
Source organism: Ophion slaviceki (assembly GCA_944452715.1). Lineage (NCBI taxonomy): Eukaryota > Metazoa > Arthropoda > Insecta > Hymenoptera > Ichneumonidae > Ophion > Ophion slaviceki. The sequence continues at coordinate 14,210,836 of OX101794.1, read as the reverse complement.
TATCGAGCTGGTCCTTTTAGATCAGATGGACGTGTTCCTGTCAATTTGGACACGCCGAAAAGTATGTTATGATTTAGTTGAATCCTGATGCTAAACTGCTGAATATTTGGATAACGAGAATGAAGTTCGATGGAACTTAGCTGGCCCATATGCTCTTCTTTTCCTGCCAATCCTTTATATTTGAAAAATGGGCTGGATGGAGATCAAGACAAGCTACAATTGTATTGGGATGTTGAATAAGTTCTCGCTGTTTTTTCGTGAAGATTAATGCTTTAATAAAACAAAAATAATTTCTAATGATGTCAAACGTTTCGAAACTGTTGTCTGATCAACTCCTAATCATTCTGCAAGTTCAGCTAGCGTCTGACATGACTCTTTATGAAGTAATGTCTCCAATTCGACACACCTAAATCATTATTTTTTAACCACCTAAACCAACCTCTTCATGTTGTTTCTTACAGAGCATGGTCGCCGTAAGTCTCAACGAGAATTCTGCGTGCTTCAGCTGCAGATTAAAAAAAAATTAAGTTGCGCAGAAAAATTCCCCGCCCATACTCTTTTTTTATACGAAATTTGACATGTTTAACACTATGGAACATTTTTTTTTACATTTCGGCGAAATGACATACACTGAATTTCAAGCATGCTTATAGTACTTCTTTATAGGTGTGTTACCATCTTAAACTACACGCACGCAGTTCTGGTAACGCCATCTGGTGAAAAACAGCGAGAACTTATTCAACGTCCCAATGGCTAACTTTGGAAACTGCTTTGTAATGTTTCAATTAGTTCTTTCGTCTGCTCTTGAAGACTTCCACGATCTTATCCCCGGCAATGGTAGCGTTTAGCCAGGACATGGAGGCTCCCAAGAGTGTTAGCAAAACGCATTGCTCGTGCAGGCAGAAATGGAAAGCTGCAGTTGGCCCTCCGTCATGTCTTCTCGAAATTCCAACCAGCAGCTGATCACCTACCGACTGTACAACTGGCCGTGATCCCTGTTGGTCCAATCTTCAAAACCCTGGTGAATTTCGCATACACTGATCATGGTTCAAAAAAGACAGCAAGTTCTTCGACTGGAGTCTCGATTCTCGGCTGCTAGGCAGGAAGTTCCGTGAAATGTAGGGTAGGCTGGGGTCAATAGAAACAGGTCAAATGAAACAAGTTGAATAACTCGAAGACGGATAGTGACCGCAGCGCGGGCCCGAGGGGGGATTTTTCACTTTGGAAAAATTTGCCTAAAAATCGTCAGATAATTGTTAATAACAAATGAACTATGCAATATTAAAAAAAAAATCCTACGTACATCCATAGACAATGTATTTTTCAAGGGATATTCAATATTTCAAGTGAGTCGGTTAAAAATTGTCTCAGTTATGTTTCCGGCTAAATTAAAAAATGCAGTTTTGAAATAAACGCTGCGCAGCCGCCATTTTGAAATTAATCGCTTCAAAAAAATTATTGTATACAGTCACTGATATGTACGATAAACACCGTTTTTTGTAATCTCGATTTATTTTGTAGTTTTTTTCTGAAAAATATCTCCAAAAAGCCTATTTTTCCGGCCTCTAGAGTGGCCTAAGGTCTTAAGGGGTTACCCCAACTTGCGATTTTGAAAAAATCGATTTTTTTTATTGCATTTTTTTGAAGTATAAGTATAGAAGAATAGATGACTCTATGTAAGTTTACAAAAAAAAAATATTTTCTTCGTGTAAACTGAAATTGAAACTTTAAACGCGTTTTTCTCAAAATGGCATTTCTGAAGTCGGAGACTTCTTCTGACAAGATTACTCGAACACTAATGAACCGATCTTCTTTAAATTTTGCAGGCTTATTTAATACATAAAAGTGTAGTCTTTAATCGTTCGATTTTTTTTCCGAAAAAAATGGCCGTTTTATAGCCAAAAAACGGCCGTTTTTTTTCGTTAAATCGAACCATTAACTTTGACTGTCCGCCATTTTGTGAAAAATGAATATTTTTTAAAATCCTTCCATTAAAGACTAGTTTATACTTCTATTTGACTAAATCTATCCGCATTTTTTTTTTCAGATGATCCACTTCGCCGCAATGTTGGTCACCGCAAACCGTGTATATAAAAACATTATTTCATTGACGGCCATTTTCCACTAAACAATGTAATATTTTTCAATAAAAAAATTACTGAAAGTTCTTGAAGATGTGTTCTTTAAGATGGTATATTGATCGATTAAAAAAGTTTTGTAGTTTTCTTTAAAAAAATTCATGAAAAAGGCCTTTTTTGCGCTACAAGTGGGGGTTACGCCTTAAAGCCCATTACTAAACAGGTAGGGTATAAAATGAAGTCACATAGGCATGACTATTGCTACGTTTCTTCGAACTTTTACAGCTAGGAAGTCATAGAAGCAAGATCGTTTTGAATGGCAAACTACAGTCAAAAGGATCCAGCAGCTGCCATTTGATCACCTTCCGTCATCAGCCACGTGTGCTGTATCGAAGTTAGGAACAGAGTCGTTTTCCACGAGCTTTTTTGTTGGAAGTCTTAGAAGTTATTTGCGATCAAGGTATCCACGTTTGGAAGAACAGGACAAACGATGGCTACCGAAATGTGCCAAAGTGTGGAACGGATGAGGGTCTTTTTTAGCGAGCAACTCAAGCATTGTTCAGCAGCTTCGTCACCGGTATCTGTAGCCAGGGCAAAGGGAATCCGTCCATTCTCCCCGTGGATGTTGTAATTGCGAATCGAGCAAAGCTCGCCCGCCCTGAAACGAGCCACTAGAGTCGTGTTTGTGCTCTCGTCCGTTACGAAACGCATACGCGTATCGGTAGATTCGCGGGACAAAACGAATCCGGTATGTTGAACGTTTCGTTGGACCGATGGGAACGGCTGTTTTGCCAGTTCCCTGCTGGACGATCGACAAAGCGCAGTATCGCTTCCGGGAGACCGCATCGTATATCGCGACATGCACACACAGCTATGCGAATATGCCTTCACAGCCGCGAAGTACTTTTACCCGGCATCAATGAGAGATCCGGATTTCTAGTTACCGCAGCTGGCGTACGCGCGCCAGGTATTCCTGGTCGTTGCTGGACTGAAATTCCGCGCGGCATTCGATCTGCCTCGCTGACCCTTCGTCGTCGCCCGCGTTTCGTTGCCTTGTCCATTCGCGATTGGCCCGGTAATTCTATTGATTATGAGCCGGTGAAAGAGGGCGAAGGGATGACGGGAGGAGAAACGAGAGAGATGGTGGTAGCGAAAAGGCACCAAGGTACGAATGGGGTAGGCTGGGGTCAATTGGAACGTTATTGAGAATATCCCTTAGTGCACTCATTTCACTTTTAGTGTACCAAGAGTGGTTCACTTTAAAGGGAGGGTAGGGGTTTGCACTTTTGAAAAACCGATTTTTTTTGTCTTTTCTTACAGTTAAACATTTCAAGAATATAATCCCAATATTGCAAGTCTATCAGAGCAAAACTCTCGAAGTTATTGACTATTTAGTCCCGCTCCTCTAACACTGTAGCTCCGACTTCTCTAAACTTCAAACGCGTTTTTCTCGAAACCACTTTTTCAAAGTCCGTGTTCACTGCCATTTGAAAACTACATGACCGATTTATTTCAAACTTGGTACACACTTTCTACACATAAAATACCTCCCCTCGATGGTTAGTTTGAGTTTGTTTACATTGAGGGGGTTTTCCACCCCCAAAATGGCGGAATTTTTCGTGAAAAATAGCACTTTTCACTTTACATGACCTCCAAATATTTAGAAATGAAAAAAAAATTATCAAAGACCGTTGGGGGGGAGGATTTTGATGATACTTTGACTAAATTTTAATGGTACTTGATTTCAGATAATTTCTAGCTGAGATACAGTGAACACCGCAAATCGTGTTTTTCCAAAGGCGTTCTAGGAAAAGCTTTGTCACCGGCTTGTTTGTGGATATTTTCGCATACGAATTGCACGGAATGTTCTTGAAATGACACTTAACAATGTACAAAAGGTTTCAATAAATTTACTCTATCCATATAGATGAAAAAAAATCGCAAACAAGTGTTTTTTTTTCACGCTGAAACCCCTACCCTTCCCTTAACATGAAATCATAAAATTGTTACCACTAGTTCCCTCTTCCATAGATCCTAAAAACTCCCCTTTTTCCTTTCCTGTATGCGTCAAGTTTCTATTTCACTTTGGCCTCCCACGGCCTTAACTTGGCAAACGCCTGTACATGTACGTGTGCTCGTGTGAGTGAAAAATTGCAATCACTGAGTTCTGCCACCAGTCAGAAACGTCGCAACGATAAAGCGATGGAAAAGTAGGAAGGAGGAAAAGGAGGCTCTTTCTAGTAACTGGGAGGGTGAATGTCGTTGTTACCCCATAGAACAGAGCTGCGACGTGATGGGAAAGCTCCATAAAATGGTCTCGTAAAATTCCAACCATCTTCCTCTTCTTGGCGCCTCGACACACCGAGTCTCGACACACGCCAACGACAATACGCGCACCCACACTTTACTTATATGTGTTAGTGTGTATGTTTTATATACGGCGATACGTTGCTGTACCAAGGCCTCACGGCATGTTGAACGAAAGTTACAGCGCATACATACGCAGTCGTTTTCTCTCTACGGTACACGTAGTTACGTATATTCCCCCGTGTATCGGAACTCTCAATTCGCCATGTATGTTCCTGCTCGTATTGAGAGCTTCGTAGCCCCCCCCCCCCCCGCCACCCGAAAGATACGGCGGAGCATTGGAAAACGTGACGACACGTGGATTTTGCGGGAAACGTTTTACGGCCTCGTAAAATTTTTCAACGTGCATGAAATGAACGCGGTTTTGGCAAGTTACATGGCTCGAATCGGGGCTGGAGGTTAATCTCTCACCACGGTCTCGTTATCTCTGGATTTCTTTGCGTTATGTCGAAATTTATTCGAAACGACGGAAACGCGAGGCAGTGAACCTGCGAGAGGACGAGAGGGCGGAAAGGAGGGAGGGGGGAGAGAGAGAGAGAGAGAGAGAGAGAGAGAGAGAGAGAGAGAGAGAGAGAGAGAGAGAGAGAGAGAGAGAGAGAGAGAGAGAGAGAGAGACAGAGAGACAGAGAGACAGACAAAAGAGACAGAGACAGACAAAAGAGACAGAGACAGAGACAGAGAGAGAGAGAGAGAGAGAGAGAGAGAGAGAGAGAGACAGAGAGAGAGAGAGAGAGAGAGAGAGAGAGAGAGAGAGAGAGAGAGATTTCTGTGAAGCAGGAAGTCCCACTCATTGTCCTTTCCCTGATTCCATCAACCGAAGGGTAGTCTCATATGAGACCGGGAAGCAAAGAATTGAGTTTCTCATTAAGGGGTTACCCCCACTTGCGAATAAAAAAAAAATCGATTTTTTATATTGCGTTTTTTTGAAGTATAAGTATCCGGGCCCATACGGAAGTATGGGCACGGAATAGATGACTCTACGTAAGTTTACAAAAAAAAAAATTTTCTTCGTGTAAACTGAAATTGAAACTTTAAACGTGTTTTTCTCAAAATGGCATTTCTGAAGTCGGTGACCAAGATTACTCGAACACTAATGAACCGATATTCTTGAAATTTTGCAGGCTTATGTAGTCTTTAATCGTTCGATTTTTTTTTCGAAATAAATGGCCGTCTTATAGCCAAAAAACGGCCGTTTTTTTTCGTTAAAATCGAACCATTAACTTTGACTGTCCGCCATTTTGTGAAAAATGAATATTTTTTTAAATCCTTCGATTAAAGACTAGTTTATACTTATATTTGACTAAATCCATCCGCATTTTTTTTTTCAGATGATCCACTTCGCCGCAATGTTGGTCACCGCAAACCGTGTATATAAAAACATTATTTCATTGACGGCCATTGGCCACTAAACACTGTAATATTTATCAATAAAAAAATTACTGAAAGTTCTTCAAGATGTGTTCTTTAAGATGGTATATTGATCGATTAAAAAAGCTTTGTAGTTTTCTTTAAAAAAATGCATGAAAAAGGCCCTTTTTTTTGCGCTACAAGTGGGGGTAACGCCTTAACACTATGAAACACTATGAAAAAAAACACTTCTCTCTACCCTTTGATGAAACGAAACTGAACTTCAAGCTTGCTTATAGTACACTTCTTTAGAGATGCGTTAGCATCTTAAACTACACGCACGTAGTTCTGGTATCGCCGTCTGTTGAAAAACGGCGAGAACCTATTCAATGTCTTGATGTATCATGAATTTGTTACTAAATCGCAATAACGTGCACGCGGATCTCAAAATTCGATGACCGATTTCCTGGTACAACCGAGCAAATGAGTTACAGAATCCACTGCTTTTCTATTCAATGGCACTGGTGGAGACGTGGGACCATATATCGACCGCCGTGTTGACAAATTTTTAGCCGCTCGATAAATGGCTCTCACAGGGCAAACTCGTGGTGAGAGGATGACCCGGAGAGATTGGCGAAAGGAGCAAATCTCCCAGAAAACCACGACTGGTAGAATCAAGGATAGGATCGTTTGGCAAAACCACAGAAGCTTATACGTGGACCAAGGAGTCGAACGGGCGAATATGCGAGTTTGGAGAAACGCGAAGCTCCGGTAGGAGGACGAACCGCGAAATTTACCCGTTGCCTTCAATTTTCGATAGTACGCGATTACTACGGGCTGGAAGTGAGACCCTTAGCAAAGTTTCGGTCGGAGTGCTGGAACTGTCTGAAATGTCTATACCATTCATGTGTATTCATTCCATACCAGATATATATGGGACATTCAACGCCATTTCACCTAGCCCGTAACCCTGACCATTTTTGGTTTTCCTATTTTTTTTTTTTTGTAAAATTGTACTCCACGAAAGGAATATCCACACGAATTTTTAGATTTTTATCTCTTCTCTTTTAGAAGTTATATTTTCCAAAAATGCCGGTTTCGGATGTTTTGGAAACGTTTAAACGCTGATAACTTCTGCACTAATTGAGATATCGACAAATGTCACTATTTTTTTACATTTTAAAGCACACTTTCGTTAAAAAATATGAAAACATTTTCAATTATCAATGTCAACGTTTTCTTTTGCTTCTTAAGTGAAAACTATTAATAAAAAGATGATTGCCTTTTTAATGTTTGTCAAAAAATTCCCTAAAATAGAGTGGCTCATCCTATGAATTTCAAGAGCAGTGTCATCGTGGGCTCATTATTCATTCTATTTTTTTTCGTTCAAATCATATTTTTTGAGAAGATGTTTATCATTTTAATCTCCAATAATGCTATTAATGATTTTCCGATTTCCAATACCGCTTCGACTGGGCTGAAACGGTTAATTTTTTATTTGTGCGGAATTTAACGATTTTTTTTTTTTTTGTTAATAAAGAATGATTTTTTCCGTTAAATTCGGCCGAATTAGAAATCATAAAATCATTAATAGCATTATTGGAGATTAAAATGATAAAAATCTTCTAAAAAAATATGATTAATTCGAAAAAAAGAAGGAAAAATGGGCCCACGGTGAGACTAGTCTTAAAAATCATAGAATGGGTCACTCTATTTTAGAGAATTTTCTCAAAAAAAGGTATCTTTGAAAAAAAAATAGTTTTCACTTTAGAAGCAAAAAAAAACATTGACATTGATCATTGATAATTTTTTCATATTTTTCAACGAAAGTATTCTTTAAAATGGAAAAAATTATCCTTAAAAATTATCATTAATTATTATTTAATGGATAAAATTATATTCCAAAATTTCCGAACTCGACATTTTTTGGAAAATTATAACTCATAAAAGAGAAGAGATAAAAATCTAAAAATTGGTGTAGATATTCGTATCACGCGGTACAATTTTACAACAAAAAAAATCAGGAAAACAAAAAATGGTCACGGTCACGGGATATGTGAAATGGCGTGGAATGCCCCATATCTGTATGTGTATATATATATATATATATATATATATATATTTCCGATAGATATATAGATAGATATATGTATTCATTCTACTACCAGCTATATACTCGCATATATATTACCGTGCTTGTTTGTGAGTGGATTTATATTTATCTACAATATCTACAGTGCAGATATAATAAATCGTCGCCTTAACGGGTTATGCCCAGTTGTAACAGACGAAAACAGCTCATTTTTGAATTTTTTAAAATAGCAAATCGTGATGATAAAATTCTACAAAAAATAAGTGTTTAACAAGTATAATCTCAAGATCACTGTTATTTACAACCGATGTCCGGGAGGCTTCTCTCGAAAACGTCTTCTGCGGTGAGCAATGCTCTTCTGAACCAGGTTATCAAATATAAAAAATCAAACAGATTTCGTTAGTATATTAGTTTATCCTATGATTAATCGAAGGAATTTCCAAAATATCAAATTTAAAACAAATCCGCACGTGTCTAGAGCGAGAGCCGCAATTTTTGCGAAATATGGTCATTTTTTCGTTCATCAAATCGAAAGTATACATCGAAAAAAAAATCCTCCGGTCAAATACTATATTTTTATATCTAGGAAAAGCCCAAAAAAATTCAGCACAATCGATGCAGTAGTTTTCGAGACATTTGGCTCACCGACTTTGAAAACGTACTTTCGAGAAAAAAGCGTTCAAAGTTTCGAACGACGTTCCGAGTGTTCCGACGGGCGTCAACATAACAGCCAATAAATCTGTCAATTTTGATCCGACCACCGTGAAATTTTCGGGGAACGTGTGTAAGATCACATACTCTCAAAATATATTGCTTTTGAAAAAAGTGAATTTTCGACTTTTACAACTAGTTATAACCCCTTAATAACTTTGACGACGTTAACAAAAATGCAGTTGTACGAAGTTGTATCGCCATTCGGTGAATTGTGAATGAATTTTACATCCAGCAGAAGTAAATACAAATGTGATCAACACAGCCAGGATCAGAAATGAAGAAATTTCGCTCACTAATCAGCTTAATTCTCAAATTCCCTGCTCGAAAGTGTTCAACGTGCAAGAGCCTCGGATTTGCGAGCATAAATGCATCGGCGTGTTTAACTATTCACACGGACGTCATTCACGATGCGGATGTTTCCCGAGTTGACTCCGCGCGGCAAGTACGGAAAACTTGATCTTCGAGTTCTTCGCGCAAGTTGATTTCCCCAAAGGGCAAGAATGTGCACTACGACGAGAACACACGAGAAGAAAACACGATGTTTTCCCATGCCGCTGATCCGCGCTCTGCCTTTGTTCGTTCCTCATTGAACGCTACAAAGGCCACAGTTTTCAATGTGAAACGAGTTTGCAAAGAACGCAGCGTGTCTCCTTAATTTAATTTAAGTTAATTTCCCTGCGTAGATCGAAGCATCCTGGGAGAATCCTGGAAGCTCTTTTTCAGGGAAGTCCCTCCAGCTGCTCATTCCGACGAGTGACTATTCAAAGCTCGGCTTTGCAATCCTGGTATGGCTTTTCATCCGCGCGAACTTGTCTTGCAACGCGTGGCTCCGACTTCAGGAAACGAGGGTGTAAAACCGGCAAGACGACGGGACGATGTGTACACGTCAAATGTAAAATAATGCACGTTTTGGCGAGCAAGGAAGCAGGAGAATCACGCGAAGCTAAAATAGTGCGGCGCGAACGTGGAGGATCGAGGGATGAGGAGGTGAAAACAAATATATAGGGCAAATCGGGAGGGGTGAGTCGAGCACTGAAAACTATCTGGGAACGAGCGCGAACGAGCGGAAACGAAACTGCGGGAATTCCAAACGAGCTTTATCGTTTGGATAGCGGATTCGAGGCGTATAAAAGAAATTACAATTTCAAATGCAATTCACCCTGGAAGGATATGTGCGCTGCTCGAAGTGCCCAAGGGAGACCCAGCATACATATGCACACATCGATATATAGGCGAGAAAGCCGACGGTGAAAAAGGATCACATGGGTGACACCATAATGTTGGTATTGTATAAATGGATGTAGATGCCTTCCGCTCGATACTTACAAGAGATTCCTGAGGAGAATCTCATCCTGTCAAAAAGGACAGACACGAGACAAGGCGAAATCCGGTCAAGATATCCAATGTCCATCATTCACTAACAGCTTTTATCGCATTTTCCTATCAACAGGATTAAATTTCAGAAACGGTCCTGATGTTCCTTCCCTGTAGCCTTCAGTTGGACAGTGAGGAATAGCTTTGCCATTGATGAATCCAATGAGGGTATCGGCTTCCCTGATCTTCATTGTACACCACCGTACGCCAGACAAAATTCAAAAGTCGATTCGGTACACTGCGGAATAGAAGACAAGTCATTTGTTGTTGCAGTTCGAATTGGACTTCCCACTGTGACTTTGAAGAAGCGTTGCCTCGGGGATTCGATCGCCTCAAGATGCAACCAAGTAGCTTCGGTCTTTTATCGTCGCCTTTGGTGAAGTAGTTTCGTGGGGGAGGGAAAAAAAGAATACCTAGAGCAGCTACAACGTTACAGGATGGTACGAATGGCGAAATGAGGACGGGAAGATCTCTTAAGATAATGAAACTATTCTACGGTTTGGTGTAATTGAATTAAAGCGATTAACCGAAGCACTTGGCGTTGTCGCCGAGTGCTATTCCCCGTGAACAACGCGCATGTACAGCCAACTCGCCCCCTCCCGTTCTCGCAGGTACTGCCAAGACTGCTGTTTCGTTATTGGGAATTTCCAGTGCCACTCTCAAGGGACGTCCGAGAGTTTTGGATTTCAAGTATTTGCAGGCCAACTCGCGGATTCACGAGTTCGCAGCAAGTTCATGATTGAGGCTGCGAATATTGAACGACATTTGTATATTGCCACACCCTCGGTCGGTCTCCAAAAATTGGGAATGATGCCAGAAGGAATCGACCGTCATCACCGCAAAGTATTTGCATTTTGGGATCTTTCGATTGGCAGCTCTCGATGATGAGAAAACTCCTCTGAAATGAGTGAGGAGCAATAAGATGAATGACAACACAATGGCATTTGTCATTGATGTCATGGCAGAGTCGGCTGCACTGACGCTGTGTACTTATCGGATTACAGGTCCGCGAAATCTGGAAGTTCCACCAAGTGGCACGTACCCATGTGCTCATCGAAAATATTCTCATTGCAAGTAACAAATCCAGCATCAATGTTTCACAAAGGAGTGCGGATACGTGATTTTCCTTATGAATGAAGTTGAGCTTTTAAGGCGATAGACATCTAAGAAATGGCTTATACGGTGTGCCATTGACGGGCGAGGGCCAAAAGTAGAGAAACCCAAGGGGACGGAAGAGGACGCAGAATTTATGGACGTTAGCCAACCGAATGCGCAAAACATGAACGCTCTCGGTCACTATCAGCTCCTCCCCTTCTGGCTCGGGTTTGTGTGCAGCCCGCAGATTTATCGCTCGATGTGTGCGTGTCTGTTCCATTCTGCTCGAACCGAGGCAACCCAACAGCGAGTTATATTCGATCGGCCTAGTGCGTTGCCTTCCTAACTCGAACGGTAAATCCCCCTCGCAGTGGGCACGTGCTGCATATTTCCTTTTTGCAGGAAAGCCAAAGCGATGCGATAAGATGAGGAAAATAAGGAATTACCAACGTGACAGATACAAAGCTGTGGCAGAAAGTTCCTTAGTAGATGTCGCTCAGAGTCGTTCATATGAAGAAGCTTTAACTGAGCATACCAGTACTCGACGAACCTTCATTCCATGCGAAGTTGTCAAGCAGAAGTAGAAGAAGCGTTATATAGTATTCCTGAATCGTCATCCTCCCGCAATGAGCTGCCTGCATTTCGTTAAGCGTTTTTGCTTCTCTCTGTACATGTCTTCGTCTTCGGAAGAAGCATCATTTAGGTGTGTAGGAACCCTTAGCGAAAGAGGTCTCTCTTTTTCTTAGCCAAATTGCATTAACCGGAAAAGCATCGTACACTATTGTGATATCGCGGAGACAAAAGGAACTGACACGGTCTGGGGTCGCTGGTGACCGAGATGCCCTTGATGACCCAGATGTCCTGGATGACCTAGATGAGCTTGTTCTTTGAGAGCAAGGATCACAGCAGTGATAGGTCCCTCAAGCTCGTGAGAAGACACTGGCTTCAAAAATAAAGACATGCTGGGAACTGATGAATAGAAACAAAGGGAAGGATGGGAGCGAGAGTCAGAGTGATCAAAAGGGGTGGTGTACTTGAACTTGCTGGTGAGTGTGAGAATTACAGCGATTCCAGCTCCGAATGATAAGGTAATGACGTGAACGGGGCGTGTTTCTCCATGTGCCGCATAACGTGGAAGCACGCATGCAAATGAGAATTTCTGGTGTGCTTTACTGCTGGTGCGAGAGCTATATTAGGAGCTCGCGTGGCGAGGCTGGTGTCGCCAAACGAGATTCCCTCGGGATTCGCGCTCACCCGTTCCCACCGACTAAGTGGTAAACGACCGTACGGGGTCAGAACGGGGGTTGCTCACGCTCGAGCGTTCATCGCATTCGTGTGTGTGAGCTTCTGTAGTGAACCTACTGCGGAGGCGTTACCTCGCTATCGCATGGAGTTACTGTCTATTTCCCCAAGGTATTTTCTCTTTCTCCGTCTTTCTCTTCCAGCCCGGATCGCTCTTTCGCACCGTTGCCCCGAAAACTCTGCCACAACCGGCACTAATATGTAATAATGTTCCATAGTCTTGCGCCCTGTACCAGATGCGGCTGTTGAGTAATAGCGTAGGACAGGCCGGAACTTCCTATGCCACGTGGTGAAACACAGTCTATTAGGACGGGAAGGTTAGTCGGGAGGGTTAGTCGTAAGATGGCACCACCAGAGGCAGCTTGGTGGAAGCTTTTAACGACGCCTGGATATGTGAAAGACACCGTTGCCAATCCCATGCCAAATAGCTACAGTCAGCTCCGTTTGGTCATGGCCCATACGAGCAACCGTTGCTCCAGATCACCCTGGAGAGGATCTTCAGTGCGGTTGGCCAGGATCCCGACGTGCTTTTCCCAGATCGATCCACCTTGCTAAATCCTCGGCACAAATACTGACCAAAACACTTGACCACCAGGAATTCCAGCCTACCATGACTTCCTCCTCGATGTTCGAATCCCCAATCGAAACGACAATTGATCCGTGTGGGTTTCCATCTATTCTTATCCCTGAAGATTCCTCTCTGCGGTTAAGTTAATGTGCGGATTTCTGGGAGCAGCAGAGAAGATGTGGGTGGACTTTCATCAACAAGCCTCGTTGCTATGAGAGGCCAATAGGAATGACAGGATGAACGTACCCCAAGCTGGAGTGGGGAGAGCCTTCTCTATTTCGCGGTGGAACAGGACGGCTAGTTAATCCAACGGATGTTGGCGATGGTCGGTTATCGATGAATAGGCATTTTTCAGTGACTCATCCAAATCGACAGCCTAAACGAAACGATTAAGTACCAATTTGACGAATACATTGACAATGGTTGGTGGAGATTGAACGCCACCGTGCAGTTTCCGACGAGCTTTCCAGCCCCCTGCCTTGTAGCAATGTACGTTCATACCTGCACACGCATACACATGTCGAAGTCCACAGACATAGGTTTGAGAAATATACGACGAACGAAGGTGGACTGGTGTTGGATGGTAACTTGTATATTCGCCTGGCTCATAGCCAACTGATGTTTCAAGGATAGTGAATTTCGCTACAGGTCAAATCATTCGGCTCTACAGACCTCCATTGATCGTCCACCGTACCACCGATACGTCCTAGAATGGACGGCTTTTGTTCGCGGGATCCGCCGAATTATCCGTAAATCGGGTCATTGGGAAAAAAAAAGTTTTTCAAACTCATCCCGAAGACTTATTGTCGAAGTTGCCGCGGATCCAGGATAAATTAAGTTTTACCCGAGGATACCGTCTTACGGAAATTCGATTTATCGAGAGCAGGAGTGGCGCAGAAAATGAATTCCACCACCGGTGAGAGATTCCGGATTGGTGAACGGAAGGTCCCGCTTGTCCCGAAACTGTAGGACCCCACTCGAATTTCCTGAAATTGGTGTTTGATTAACGAGAGTTTAGATAAAGTTTGTATGCATTTAGAGCAACGCGTGTATTCGGGGATTCCGTTTTCGTTCGAAGTGCCGTCACGGAGTTTGGTCTTACGGAGAGAATGGAACGATGACCCAGGAAAACGGAATTGCAAAAATTCCATGTCTCCGCTACAATAATCCTTTCAGATCCTGTGATGTGACTGGTTCCTCGGAGACACCGGTAGATTAATCGTAAACCAGATAAGCCGGCCATGGTCACTCTGAGATTTAGTACCATTTTCCCTGAAGACGAATTCTCGAGATCTATGGTAGGCCTGTGTAGACTATACATCGCTATTGCGCCACTGTTGCCCCAAACTTTGAATTCACTCGGACCTATTTTGTTGAATCTAGGAAGTCACGCGATGATACCACAACTTTGATAAGATACCGAGCAGGATCCTTGCTAGTTCCTACATGCGAATTTTCTACCCTAGGGTCTTCAACTTGTGTGGGTGTGCGTGCACATGGAAGGACACATTTGCATTGCTCTCCCTCTTTCTCGATCTATCTCTCCCTCTTTGCAGACATATATGCATACATGTATCATTGGGTACGTTTCACCCTCGTACATACCACCAACGAGAGATGGCTGCATGTGAAATTTGATCGAGCAAGGAATTGCTCCACAACCGGCTATTTGCCGATCGTAAATTCGTAACGAGTTGCTATATGGGAATCGTGCAAGCTTTGATGCAGGCTCCTCCACATGCGCTATACGTACCCTCGTAACACATGAGCGGAAACGCACGAAATAGAACTAGAAAGACAATCAAAGTGATGGACATAGCTGTCTTTACTTCTGGCACTCACTCCCCCGCTCTCTTTCTCGTCCTGCCCCCCCCCCCCCCTGTTTTCAAAGTCGAGCACTCTATATTCCAAGCTTATTTTCATTTCCCACGTGAAATATCATCCAGCTCGTCTAGATCGGACGTCTATTGGGATTTTGGGAATTCCGCCTCCAGCAAGGCAAAAATTCACTGTGCCAGGGCTGAGCTGCATTTAATACTTCCAGCACTTCTCGGCCTCGTGAATGGGTCAGTGCAACGAGACAGCAGTGAGAAATGTCCGCCAGTTATTAGGGGACGAGCCAAAATGTGTAGACAGGTGGATTTATCGTACAACAAAGCTCCTCGACTCTCATCCTTCGACCATTAGTTTCAATCCAAGCCTCGACGCATTTTTCTACTGAGCTTTCATTAAAAGTAGCCTCGGAATATGTATATAGAAATAGATACATGCACTTCAGGATACATGTATAAAAGAGCCAAGTGTTGATGAATATTTCATGGACGAGAAAAATACATTTGAGCAGGAGGGTGATCATCACAAAAAGCTTCATTTGTCTTGGTTTCCCTCTCTCTTGGTTTCCTCTACTCTCTCGGTTTCTCTTCCCTTGATCTCAAGAATTCAAATAGTTGCTGTTGTCAACCAGACTGTTTTTTCTTTCTTTCAATATCCAGTAGCAAAGCCTGCCGTTGGTACAATTTCATCAGCATTTCATAATGTTCGTGATGAAAATGTGTATCAAGTTCAAGTTCGAGCAGCTATGGTATTGCAACTACAAAATTGACTGCAGTACGAAGCAATTATCGTACTGTCATAACGGCCTTTTAAATGATCCTTTGTTTGTCGAGCGAAATACAATTCTCCATTCTTTGGACGACTGTAATTGTGCTCTGGGGCACTCAATGAAATCGCGAGATACGCGATTCGCAACGGAACACACAGTTCGCCAAATGTGATGCAATCTCACTTGCACAGCAAGTCAATATACGTTGCGTAATCCACAATTGTTGTATTCGTCGCTCCATTGTGGCATGGCACCACACGTCGAAGAGAGGATATAGTTGAATTACGTAAAATCATTTGTTTCAAGTATAAATAACCGGATACACCGTTGTGCAATGTCGTCACTGGAACTTTTCAAGGTGAGTCGATGAACGAGAAACGTTTTGAAGATCGAAGTAAAATCATTATCTACGCTCAATCCTCTTTTCTCCATCTGTCTTCTTTCATTCGCTCGGGGATTGTTCGAAAGAGAAATTAGCGCGCCGTGAGGATTAGTCTATTCTTTTTTTGCCTCTTTGCGCACAGTGGCAGGACTGAACTGGCGATCTCCAGAGGCGACTATCCATAGGTATACATTGAGTGTCGAAGAAACGTGGTTAAAAGTCGTGAGAAGACGAGCGATGGATAGAGCTGCAAAACATTTCCAATCAAACGGCGATAAAGCTTCCAATTTTCCTCCGGTAAAGAAGGAAAACCGATTGAACGAGCCCTCTCGCCTCTGCTTTATCCGTCCCTTATATAGTTACGCTTCCTGCTACTTCTTAACACGTTTCACTTGCTCTATTTCTTTTTCCCCTCTATCAATCCCTCTTTCTTTCTCTATCTATCGTGCGAGGAATTTCAAATCTTCCATCAATGAACCATCGCTGCCGTGACTTCGTTTTTCAACAACAGCGAAAAGTTCTGCAGCTTTTACGGTGCTTTATCCTGTACCCTTTGGTTGCGTGCATTTTGTAACTTAGAGCACTTGATCGTCTGATGATCTTCCACTTCCTTGCGTCTTCTGAGGTCGGTCCAATTGGCAGGAGTCTAATCGTCGATCTCGCCGCTCGTCCCGCGATTCTGTTGGAGATTTTATCACTGCTGCTTTTGATTCTGAATTCCTGGGAGTTCCTGATGTTCGAATCTTCCATTCGATTCCATTGCGGAGCTGGCATTTAAATGCAGGAGCATCCGTGACGAAACGAATAAAAAAGAGAGCGTTTTGCATGACGTTTGAGACGTCAAAAGTATCGATACTCGGGATGTATGACGTCTCAAACGTCATGAGACGATCCGAGAGAACAGGCGCTCGAAGATGTACGGTAAACGTGGAACACACGAAGGGCTTGTAAGGGCGTATGTTTCAGGTTTTTGGTATTGCATGTTGGATTTGCGTCGTCCTATCCAGCCATATTCCGTTCTTTCTCACTTTCCTTCTTTTCCTCCACCTCGCCCTCTTTGTCGGGCTTATTGGATCCTTTATTTTCTATCCTGGTTTTCCTCGTATCTTTTCAACGGCGCACACGTCCCATGAACGATATCACATCGTGTACCTACAAGACTCGATGTAGACGAGTGGAGAATGTGACGACGAAAACGAAACCCGAAACCGGAACCAACGACAGAGGGCTTACTTCCCGACCGGAAGTCGGCTCGAAGGAAACGATCCACCGATATCCACCAGCTTGCTCTCTCTCTCTCCCTCTGTCTGTCTCTCTCTCTCTCTCTCTCTTTCTCTCCACCTTCGTTATTCAACCTCTGCTTCCTTCTTTTTTCGACGCTGGTTCACACCCAGACACTTGTCGTTGTCAACGTCCTCGTCATCCTTTTTCCTGCGGCGTTGAATCTTTTTTTTCTCCCTTCCTTTTTCGTCAGTACATAAACCTTTTGTATGAATGTGGCAGTATCGTTTCTGGTCCCGGGTGGCACCTGAACGCGTCTCCACGTTATCCCCCAAACTCCGAACCGATAAAAACATGCCTACTGCACAAGTATCCTGTGAGTATATCCGACGTGCCAGCCGAAAATATCCGCTTTCTTAGGGGCGATAGAACACAGATGACAGGCAAAACTGAAAATACGGTGCGACAATATGCGATCCTCAGAAGAAAAAAACACAGAAGCTATTCTGCATGCGTCTGCAGATTTTTTTGTTTCCCTCGTAAATCGTCGATATCGCTGACGTGTTTCGTGAATGCGTTCAACATAGCAACCTCTCGAGCGACGGAAGCTTCCGAAGTATGGCTATGGACCATGGCTATTGACATTCGGCGACATCTTTTGTCCCCTTTAGCATCGAATCACTTGCAAAGAACCGTGACGAAAACATTTTTCAAAAGTGCCGCCAGTCGTAAAACGAAACATTCATCGGTCCCGATAAAACGCGGTGACGCTCACCGCTCTTGGAGAACAAATACTCGAGTGGTCTGACTATACGCGGGTACGAACTCCTCCGAGCTTTATAAAGAAGCAACGCCGAGGAATTAAAAGTTTTGAGTGTGGGGTGGTCTTCACCGTCGTGTTTATCGATCAGAATCAACCTATTTGGTGGCCATAAATACACGTGGACTCGTGCTGCTTCTATTCTCATCCGTGTATAATATACATGTACGTATGTATACACGCGTACGTAAAAGGTTCGTTTAACGACAGCTTGTAACGGCTTTTGTGCCTGTTATAGCCCACTCGAAGAAGAAAGAAAAATACACACGACAGGGCGAGCAATAAAACGACGAGAAGAACGACCAAAACTTGTTTCGCCCTCCATCCTCCCTTCGCACAAGTCTCGTTCTGCACTTAACTTTCTCGACTCTGTATATACGTTCGTTCGAGTGGCAATTCGTTTACTGAGAAAAGTAGAGATCGAAATGACCCGGGAGTACAGGCTTTTCTGTCGCCCCACTGTAACGGTCGCCCCCATCGTCTTATATTAACCTCCGCAACGGCCATCCCATTCGGTCTGACCGAACGCCGAGTTGACCACTAATCACGGTTACGCGCGACCACGCACAGTGGAGAATTACGGTTGTTTGGTGTTGCAGTGGTTGGAGCTAAACATCCATTTATCGAATTCGATGACATTCACACACAAACACACACACACACACACACAAACACACACACACACACACACACACACACACACACACACACACACACACACACTACACTCACGCACGCACGCACGCACGCACGCACGTTGGGGTAAACTTTTGGGAACGAATCGCATATCAAACGTCCGCCACATTCAGTTGGCAACTATCAGCCAAACGTTCCACAATGACAGAAATATTCTCCAACCCTTATCGTTTGGATAACGTCGCAAATTTGTCGTATGACATGATAAATCGACTTAGCTAAGTTACGAAGTCTCCAGGTCGCCAATTTTTTTATTTATTAGTTCCGTCATCAACCAATCGATCAAGGACTTTTTTTATTATTGAAACTTTGGTAATTATGCAGTATGAGGACTTTTCCGAAAAACGACGAGAACATTTTTCTTTCGCTATGATGTTGCTTATTCCATTACAGTAAGTGATATTCCGTCGGGGGAGGCTGACATATCCCATCAATTCCATACGTTATGGGGTTTTGAAGTTTCCAGATACATGTAATATTTCGGAGCCTCGCTAAAAAGCTACGTGTTTGCACAGCTGTACTGTTTCCGAAAACAGGTAATATTTCGACGCTTCTTGTTCGTTGTCGCTAAGCAGCTACGTGTTTCCTAAGGGCCAACGAACACAAACTCCGCAATATAGGCGTCGAAATATTTAAAAGTTCCCTATTTTATCACGTGTGTCCGCGAACTTCAAAACCCCATAACTTATGGAATTAATGGGAAATGTCAGCCTCCCCCGACGGAATATCACTCAATATAATGGAATGAACAAGTTGACGGTGAAAAAAATGTTTCCGGCGTTTTTTCGGAAAAGTCCTCATACTGCATAATTACCGAAACTTTTTGTTTCTGCCTGTGTAGCTTGAATTTGTTTCGGTTTATTATTGAGGCGATAATGCAGTGGCTTCTGTGACAATTCCTTACGAATGTGTTAAGGGGTTACCCCCACTTGCGATTTTGAAAAAATCGATTTTTTTTATTGCATTTTTTTGAAGTATAAGTATCCTTCAAAAAAATTAGTTTTTATTAGTAATTTAGTAATTAGTAAATTAGTAATTAGACTTACATAGAGTCATCTATTCCGGGCCCATACTTCTGTATGGGCCCGGAATAGATGACTCTATGTAAGTTTACAAAAAAAAAATATTTTCTTCGTGTAAACTGAAATTGAAACTTTAAATGCGTTTTTCTCAAAATGGCATTTCTGAAGTCGGTGACCAAGATTACTCGAACACTAATGAACCGATCTTCTTGAAATTTTGCAGGCTTATTTAAGGTAGTTCCTCTGCGAAAATCTCAACCAAAAGTTTACATACCATGTTCATGTTTAAAAGATTGATAATTGGTTTAATTAGTAATAAATAAAATTGAAAACTACGCAATATTGACTCGGTACTAGTAGATAATATGATGGATATAATTTATTGCCGCAAAATATATTTTATATTGTGTTTTTGATCTACCATTGCCAGTAAAATTTTTGCCGGGACTGTCCAGGCTTTGCCCCAATTGTTTTTTTCCTGGCTTTGCCAGGCTTTGCACCAAAATTGTGAGGACTTTTCATGGTTATATCTTGGAAACTAGATGGTGAATCATTCTCATTTTTTTTCGCATTATTCGTGATATCTTACTCTAGCTTATCCTCGTTTTTTATCAATTTTTTAATTTTAGGTTTGACGGTAGAATTAATGATGTTCTATTTACCCATCATAACGCATTTGTTACGTGTAAACCAAGCCAACTTTAAGTGTAAATATCTCAGGTTTGGGGTGGTCAAACTTATTCAAATTGCACAGATGTTTGGATAATGTATTAAATAACATATATGTCAAATTTCAACCATTTCTTAATTCAACTCTTCTGTGGAGGTACTACCTTAATACATAAAAATGTAGTCTTTAATCGTTCGTTTTTTTTTCGAAAAAAATAGCCGTTTTATAGCCAAAAAACGGCCGTTTTTTTCGTTAAAATCGAACCATTAACTTTGACTGTCCGCCATTTTGTGAAAAATGAATATTTTTTAAAATCCTTCGATTAAAGACTAGTTTATACTTATATTTGACTAAATCCATCCGCATTTTTTTTTCAGATGATCCACTTCGCCGCAATGTTGGTCACCGCAAACCGTGTATATAAAAACATTATTTCATTGACGGCCATTTGCCACTAAACAATGTAATATTTTTCAATAAAAAAATTACTGAAAGTTCTTCAAGATGTGTTCTTTAAAATGGTATATTGATCGATTAAAAAAGTTTTGTAGTTTTCTTTAAAAAAATTCATGAAAAAGGCCTTTTTAGCGCTACAAGGCGCTACAACGCCTTAAAGTGAATTAAACGAGTCGTTGAAAAAGTATTTTTAAATCATTTTTACGGCACGTCAGCGTGTTTTTTTTAACACATTTTTTTCAAATCTGAGAAAATTTATAAATTCACGATTTTGCAGCTTTTTCTTCATTCACCCAGAAAAACAATATATGAAAGTTGAAAATTTCATTGGTTTGTTTAGTTCAGTCAAGAATTACGAGCTGCATCGTTCCCGTCGATTGGGGACTACAGTGGCAAAACGCACATGGAATAGGCTGATAAATCTGCAGTCATTAATCGTTTCATGTTGAAAACATTTTTTTACACATTTCAAATATACATGAAAACGTACCTCAATGTTTGTTGGGCTTACTTTTTTCCCTACTAAAACAAAATCCCGAAAAAACGCTTTTTTGGACCTTCCAATCCAGGCTCCCGCTTAAGTGAGCTGGAATCGAGTGCACAAAAATTGAACTGCTGTTGGAGCGAAGCAAATTGCAAATTCGGAAATAAATAGAGGTTAATTGAAAAACATTTATTTCGACTCAAATGAAGGATAATTGAGGGCAATGGGCGTAATTTTTCATTCTAAAAAGCTCGCTTTGATCCAACTGTGGATACATCGACGAAGTTAATTGGATTGATGGCTGAATCGCGAGTATTCGACTGTAGCCAATTTCTTCGATTTTATTCGTTTCATCGCGATGACAAAGCGCGAGACTGGGGCAGGAAAGCTGCGCGTCAGAGCGGCACGATGTACCGGCGCCAGAGTTATTCTCGACTAGCTACGTATCCCTCTCCAGCGCGGCAGTAGTCTCGACACGACTTTGGTCAGACGTAAAAGCCACGGCGCCACTTCGTTTCCATTCGCATTACGCGAACGATTATGTCACTTTCCTATTTTCTCGTTGCTATCGCGTCGTACGATAAAACGTGCCACGCCAGCGCGAGTAAAAAAGTTATAGGCTACGATGAAAAATCCTTGGAATATCGCCCCCTTGATCGGATGGGACTTTAAAACGGCGCACTATCGCGCGTTACTTTCAGCAATCAATAGCGATGAGGAAAATATTCGTTGAAAGTTTCGGCAATTTTTTAAAGAATTTCGGCACAAACGCAAATGAGAGATGTTCCTTGCGATGAAAACATGTTTGCCAACACCATGAGGTAAATATCATTTTATCGAGGTTGACAAGAAGGGTAATCGTGGTATCGGAGTTTGCATCGTTCGGATGCAACGCAAATATTTTTTTTTCGGGATTACGTCCGAAAAGCCCATACCACCGATTAATTTAGAATCTCGCTTACCCATGTATTTTGACTCGCTGATTACGAATGTGACAGTGAAAATGCCCGCAAATTCATTTTTCAAAGTCAAAACTCACAAAAAATGATTTTTCTATTTTATTTTAACAAATGTTGATCTGAGAGAATAATGTTTCCTACAAAAGTTATAGCCTATAAAAAGATTGATCTTTTATGTTTCATACAGTTTTTGTCTAAAACCATTCTAGTCCGAGAAAAATGGGATAATAGTCCAATAAGTACATTTTGCTAAACTTCATTAGTTTTGATATTGTCTACTTGTGCACTTTACCGCGGGAAGGTTGGAGTCTTTAAAATGCACGTTTATTTTTTTGCTTTTTTGTATTTCATATATTTATATCATATATTTTTTCGGGATTACGTCCGAAAAGCCCATACCACCGATTAATTTGGAATCTCGCTTACCCATGTATTTTGACTCGCTGATAACGAATACGACAGTGAAAATGCCCGCAAATTCAATTTTCAAAGTCAAAACTCACAAAAATGATTTTTCAAAGGTTTTTCTCTTTTATTTTATTAAATGTTGATCTTAGAGAATAATGATTCCTACAAAAGTTATAGCCTATAAAAAGTTTGATCTTTTATGTTTTATACAGTTTTTGTCTAAAACCATTCTAGTTCGAGAAAAATGGGATAATAGTCCAATAAGTACGTTTTGCTAAACTCCATTAGTTTCGATATTGTCTACTTGCGCACTTTACCGCGGGAAGGTTGGAGTCTTTAAAATGCACGTTTATTTTTTTGCTTTTTTGTATTTCATTTTATTTTTCGTTTTTTAAATATATTTTTTTGCTTTTTTCATTTGGGTTTGTTTAGCTCAATGAAAATAATTGTTAAAAAACCAAAAATTAAACCTGCACTTTAAAGACTAAACTCCAACCTTCCCGCGGTAAAGTGCGTAAGTAGATAGTACCGAAACCAATGGAGTTTAGGAAAACTTATTGGAGCATTATCCCATTTTTCTCGAAACAGAATGGTTCTAGACGAAACCTGTATAGAAAACAAAAGATCAATCTTTGTATAGGCTACAACTTTTGTAGGAAACTTTTTTTTCTAAGATCAACGTTTATAAAAATAAAATAGAAAAACTTTTAAAACAGTCTTCGTGAGTTTTGACCTCTAAAATAAAATTTGTGGGTGTTTTCACTATCATATTCTCGATCAACGAGTTAAAATACAAGGGTACACGAAATTCCAAATGAATCGGCGATATCGGCTTTTCGGATCTTTGGCCTTTTTTATCCTTATAGCCTATTTTTTTCACCCATTCAGGTTACAAAAATCGCTGAAACATTTTTGAAAATCCTTGTTAAGGTTCCATAACCTAAACTTGAAAAAAATGTTTAGATAGTAATGAAAAATAAATAAATGGGAAAATCGAGAAGAATTTCCGTTGCAATCCAACGATATAAACTTCAACACGGGTAATCGTTGATTGAGCAATTGTGAATTTGGGACAGAAGTGATAGTGGGGAAATTATTATTTAGCTAATTAACGTCCTACGAGAAAAATTATACTTGCATCTTAAATATATTTCTTCACATATTTAGGTCCATTGAATACTCCGAGGGGGTATTTTGTCGTTTTTTTGGTTCAAACAAATTAATGTTATCTACATAATACTTTTAGGCAACTTTTCCCGAAAAAATACTACAAAAATTTAAGAACCAGCCTTGGTCGGGCTCAACGGTAGATTGCATATATCCAGCTATTTTACTCGTCTAAAAAAAAGGTTCATTTGGGCGAAGCACCTTTGGGAGCTGCCTCCAACGCATTTCTCGCCTTTGCTCGTACTCGAGCCTCACTTCCCACGTCAACGGTTCCATTTTTCGCAACCGTACATATAGCTCTCACTTTTTTCGTGCTCCACCGCTTTTTTGCTCGTTTCGAATCTTTAAAATATTAAAGCGTACAAGACAAGGGAAAATAAGAAAATGACGAGATTGTGTTCATTCGAAAAAAAAGCAATATTTTTTTTCTCTTGATAATTTAATATTTAAAAATCGCGGCCTTTATCTACTCCCAGGCGAATACTGCCTTTTCCAAGTGAGATGGAGATACGATGAATAATTGAAGATATACCAACGGAGAAACGTAGCTGGCAACAAAAAAATTTGTCGGCCACGAAGCAGAGCTGCGCACGTGAATATTTGATCCTGTTTCGTAGAATTTGATTTCAGATGTTTCGGAACGCGACGTATGAAATTGAAAAACAAAGCGAGAGGATTATTCGATTAACGTGTTTGTACGTCGGAAAAATCTTGCATGCGCATGAATCTGCTTTCAACACTGAGTCCCTTGGCACCTTCGACTCTTTATCAATCTCCGTGTTCGAGACAAATCACTTTGACATCCTAGGCGATTTAAGGGCGGGGAGGTCCCCTTAGGCGCCCGAAAACGAGTCATTTTTCATTCTTTTTATTAAAGGTGATAAAAATAATTTAAAATATTAATATATAATAAAATTTAAGTATATCTAATTTACAAATATAATTAAAAAATGTAAAGCATGCATAAAAATTAAACCATAATTCAAAAATGTTGACATTATCTTTTTACAACATTCAATTTAAAAAAAATTCTTTCTTAAACAAAACAAAATGTCGGCGTCAACAAAAGGTGTCTTTTGAAAAACTGCTCATGTTATAGCTTAAAAAGATCAATGATCGATCTGGCTGAAATTTTGGGAGGTTTCTCACTATAACATTATTGGAAGGATGAACCTAAAGTTTGAAGGTTATCGCAAAAACGTAATGAGTTACGTTTTTTTGATAAAAATTTTCGAGAAAATGGTCAAAAATATGAAAATTTGATTACAAAGCCTACTTAATTTATATTTTTATACTTTTTTATATTTTTATAGATATATTCTTTCAATAATGTTATAGTGAGAAACCCCGAAAATTTCAGCTAAATCGATCAATAACTTTTTGAGCTACACAATCGCCCAAAAGGGTCGAAATATAAGTTTTTCCGACCCTTTTGGCCACTTTTCCGAAATCCTTAAAATTTAAACAGCCGTAGAGTCAGTCTAATGTGAGTGACATAAACTTAATGGGGGTTTTTGAAAAGGATTTTAAAAGACCACGCAATAAGTAATAATTTTACATTTATAATATTATATTTGTAACTCGATATCGATGTATTTTTACCCCCTGAATACGAATTCAATATTACTTTCCCCCAAAACCCCCAATTTGGATTGATAATCGTCGAAAATGTATGAAACGTTCCTCCTCTCGCTTACCATCCGGCAAAAATGCAAAAATACGTAAACATCAATTTTATTTCCCTTTCAAAGTGTTGCCCATTTCGTTCAATTTAATGCACCGCTTTTATATGCATATCGCGAAAAATGAAAACAAAAGTACGATTAATCTGTCAATTTTTGTTCATTTTCAATGTATACATAGTGAACATCACCAAACTTGACTCAAACAAGCCTGAACAGTTGCTATACTCATTTTGTACACGAGTTCCACAGTGAAAAGGATTTAATTCCCACCTTCCTTATTTTCCTCTCTGCCTTTATGTTCCATTAAGGCGGAATATACATTTACAATTATCAAAAAATCGATTTCTTTTTTTTTAAAGATAGAACTATATATGTAGAATATTTTCCTAAAGTTTCAAAGCGAAATTCGAAAAACTTCAAACGTCACAGCCCGTCAACGCTGTGCCTCGTCGCTCGGATTCGGGGCGGGCGTGAACTTCGAACGCGTTTTTCTCAAAACTGCATTATCGAAATTGGCGTGCAGGATTACGCAAAAACTATTAAGCCGATTGAGTTGAAACTTGGTAGAAATATTGATGATATTGGTACCTTTTACTTGACGAGAATTTTTTTTTTATTGAAAAAAAAAAACTACTTTTTAATCCACATTTTACAGAAATGTTGCGTGAAATGTTGATTTTTTTGTAAATGCGTGCCATTTTCTCAAATTTGCATTTTCTTCATTTTAATTACCGTCACATAGAAACTATACATGTTCTAACTGAAAAAATGTTTGACCTTGCTGTAACACTCTGCCACAGCTCCGTCATTTTGATGATGAATTAATTTTAAAAAATCCTTTTGCACACTTAAACATACTATTAAAGTATACCTAAAGTTTGATAATTGTAGAATAATTATTTCTCAGTTTAAAAAATCCCTCAATATTGCTTATTTTTTCCTGCCTAAATGTATATCCCGCCTCAAACAGTAAAGAAGTAACGCCATACACACCTCCTCCCTTCACGTACAAAACATACACACTGAAATCTCATTTTAAGTAAAAGCTTCGAAAGAGTACTGTGAAAAAATTCTCGGAAAAAACATGAAGATCGCTAATCAAGATTTGCAATGCCCGCGACACATAATAATCCTGCACCATTGCGGAAGTGTGACGGTGGGAGAATAAACATTTTCTCGGAAAATAAAAAGGGATCGTTCCGCGCTGCAGGATTAACGGGAGCTTCGCGTCCGTTGGTGGCTTCGATGTAAATTTTCACGGGACGCTGGGGATGTGTTCCGCTTGCATCATCACCGGGCAGCTTCGTGTTATGTATCGTCCAAGCAATGAAGCAAATGATGCAACGACGATAAAAATGGGCACCGCCTTGCCTGTGGTACTTGCCGTGGCCTCGCGATCTGACTCTGTGTGCGCAATTCCCCCGTGAATTATAAATTATTACGAGCATAGAAAGCAGAGTGAGTGTTTACGATGCTCGCCCATTAGACGCGACGACTCCGGGGATTTAGCCCTCCTCCCCATCGCCTCTCTGCCTTCCTATCACTTTTTCTACTTTACTCTTGTTACCCTGACTTACAAGGAACATCCCTCAGGTGACACCCTTCGATTTTGTCGAAATTTGGATATGTTATAAAGCACCGAAAAGTAAGCGATACAGCTTTTTTGATGGGCGGAAAAACGGATTTGAGGGGTGAAACCGCCCCTTAATATAGGGGTGGTTCACCCTTTAATTTTTTTACAATGTCACTATAGTAGATTTTTCATTGCTTCGGATTGCTTGCTTTAAATTGCTATATTACCCCTAGAGATGCCTTTTTTCGAGCGGTGGTTTCACTCCTTAAAACCGTTTTTCCGTCGATAAAAAAAATTTGTGATCCAAATTTTGTTTTTATTGAGAGGTTATGTCGCCGTTTCGCTTGCTTACGGAAATTATAGTGACGATGGACTAAAAACACGTACTTGGTAAGAGTACACACTTGCCACTATTCCTTACCACTAATCCACTCTCACTGCGAACTCTTTGCAACACAGCACCCTAAGAGTGTGCACGGGACGAGTTCTGAGTTGGAGCCTTTTTTATATTTTTCGAGATTGTTTCTCAAGATTCATATTTAAAACAGTGTTCCTAAATGATCAAAGCTTAATTCAAATAAGAAGTGCAAAGTGTATTATCAAAATTGATTGAGCTAGAAATAAAAGTTCATAAAGTGCGTACTCTTTGCTGGCTCAACCATAAAGGGATTGGCTAGGGATACCGCACATAGGGAGTCCTCATTGGGATCCAATTGGATTCTGCACTGTTCTCCCATGAACGCCGTTTGAGAATTCATAAGACTTTCGATTCGAAAATATGTTAAAAGTCACGAGAAAAAACTCGGCGTGTTGTAACATAACCTCCACGCCTCGTGAGCGTGTACGAGTGTTCTGATGTTATGTTGAAGTGCAGTAAAATAAATAACAAACGATATTTATGTTGGATTTTCAGTGATGTTATTCAAATTGATTTTTAAGGTATACTTTTTCAAGCCATGTGTGCTTTTTCAAAAGAAGATTTATACTTTTTTAACATCCACTCGGTTTGTATATCTATATATTAGTTTAGAAAATTCAACCTACAGAGTGCAATGGGATCCATGAAGAATCGTATCGGATTCT
Organism: Ophion slaviceki; assembly: GCA_944452715.1. Lineage (NCBI taxonomy): Eukaryota > Metazoa > Arthropoda > Insecta > Hymenoptera > Ichneumonidae > Ophion > Ophion slaviceki. The sequence goes on along the minus strand of OX101794.1, from coordinate 14,182,671 downwards.
GTTCGATGATGTGGGAATCCTTTAGGATTCAAATTGTATCCGTACGGTCGATTCCAATGGGGAATCCTTATTAGAATCCAGTATCAGAGCGTGACGTTTAAGTTTAGGGATCCAATGCGATGATCCATTGGATCCCTATCAGGAAGTGGGGACGAGTATGGGAATCGAATTGGATTCCTACGATGATTTCTGCACGGTTCACATGGTAGCTCATAAAAAGAATGTTTTTTCTTCTTAAGGGATCGTCTCAGTGTGAAATTTTCGAAAAATCGATTTTTTTTTGTTGTATTATCGGATAGTATACACTGTAATTGTATGGACCTGGCATCGCCGATTGATCGTAAGTAAACGATTTATCTAAAAATTTTCCAACTTCAATCTTTAAACGCGTTTTTCTCAGAATAGTGTTTTTCAAAACGGTTTCCACTCTCAAAGGAAGAGTTTTGAAGATATCTAGTTCCCCTTTGAAGAGAACATTTTTAACGTCATTCTTTATAGCGCTATGGAAGCTTTTTTTTTGGAAATCTTCCTATTTTTTTTTACGAAAAACTCGAGAAAAAGGGCCAAATTCGATACTTTTTGTTCAAACCGCCGCCATTTCGTCAAATTAAAAAAATACAGATTAATAATCTTTTTGAAATTTTTGTTTCAGATCAAAATTGCGGCCGCAATCGTGGAAACCGTACAGGACCTTTTTTTATTACGTGTCATTTCAACAATTTATTTAACTATTGTACATCCAATAAATAAACATAAAAAAATCATTTTGTATTCGTCATGAATGTATTTATTTATTTTAAAAAAACCGGACCGATTAGTTTATTTGAACATTTAAAAAAAAATCGCGAAAATCAGTGATTTTTCGGAGGGTCACACTGAGACGATCCCTTAAACAATTACGTACTAATGTACGAGCGTACTAATTACGATACTAATTACGTACTAATACGAGCTTGATGTTTAATATAGTATAGGAATCCAATGCGATGATCAATTGGATCCCTATCAGGACGTGGGGACGAATATAGAAATCGAATTGGATTCCTACGACAATTTCTGCACGGTTCACTTGGTGGCGCATGGAAAAAATGTTTTTTTCTTCTTCATAAATTGCGTACCAATGTACAAGCGCGACGATTTAGAATTGTTTAGGGATGCAATGCGATGATCCATTGGATCCCTATCAGGAAGTGGGGACGAGTATGGGAATGCAATTGGATTCCTACGACAATTTCTGCAGGGTTCATTTGGTGGCTCATGGAAAAAATGTTTTTTTCTTTATAAATGACTTTCGCACATTTGTGGCTTTTCAACTGTGCGTATCGAGTCAACACGAACGCAGAAGTATGTGGAATGAAAACTCCATATCTTTCCACCATTTTCCAGCTTTTCGTGAGCCTCTTGCTTCTCGTCATACCATTATTCGGTAAAACCTGAAACCGTGGCGTATGAGAGACCTTTTGCAGCTCTCTCTCTCTCTCTCTCTCTCTCTCTCTCTCTCTCTCTCTCTCTCTCTCTCTCTCTCTCGAGGTGCGAGACGCTGCGCTTGGCTAAGCTTGATTTTATCGTTTTTTTTGCACTGCCAACCATTCCCGTTACCACACACTACGCTCAAGGCCACTACGCGAAAGAGCCAAAGAAATTCACGCCTAATCCTCCCGAGACTGTGGCCCAGGTCCCCTACGAACGATAAGAAAGAGACGAGTCATTTTTCACACGAAACAATTATTCTTCCGTGCCTCAACCAACCTTTTTTGTCCTATCCGAGAACTAACCGAACCCGATAAGAAACTGAAGAACTTGTTTTTACACATATTCCTATGTGAGTCGATCTCTCTCACTCTATCTCTCTTTTCCCGTCCATCCGGCTTGATATTCCACTTGGTTTCCAACGCGATCTTTCTCGAAGATCAATCACCCTGAAAATTTATTCCCATCACGAAAAGTGACCGCATCGTACCTTATATTCGTATTTCGTACAAGGCATGTGCGTTTTTTTCCTCATCCCTCTAGGGAGATCGAATTTATCGAAAATCGCTTGAACAGGCACGGATTCATATGCGAGATGTCTGATAAATCGAAGTATTCAGGGAGACAATATTCTTTAAATCGCTGATGAAAATCTCTTCGTCGCTGCAGGCATCGAACGTTGATTTATTCATTGACAAAAAATTATCGTTGGTGATCGCGGATATGAATATCGAAATTACTGTAATGATGATTTTCGGGGGTCGGGTAGGGAGGCTCGTGATTGGTATTTACATTGAACGAATAGCCATATCGCGGTTGCATGCCCATTTGTAAATAAATTCGAAGGCCGACATAAATTTACAGCCATTAATACCGAAACGACTGCTCTGAATGTGGCACTTTATCAATATTGTCAATCAATCTAAAACTGTTCATTAATATTGCAGCATATTTATCGAGATCTTGCAAACACAGTCAGATTTGTTTTTCAGTTCAGCAGATTTGCTTATTCATTACGAGAATGGATATTTACTCAGCCTGAATAAATAGAAATAAATGCTTTCAGAATTTGTCTGCATTTCGATGCGTCTGGATCTGTCAAGGGAAATTGAGAAAATGTAGTTGTCCCTTTAAGGCCGGAGCCTGAATCAGATGGTCCGAAACATTGTTTTTTTTTAATTGCTTAAATCGATAGATAAACTATCCCAGAATATATTTACAAAGTTACAGAGGTCAATTGTAAATATTTTCGAAGATACAAGGCCAAAAGCGGTGAAACGATTGATATTTGATTTGAAATTTCTTCGTATTGAAAACTTTGAAGCGCGCTTTCTCCAGTTTTCGTTTTCACGATTTTTCCAAATTGGCGGGCGTGATAGCAAAAAAAACCAAACGACCTATTGAATCAAACCAAAGTTTATTTTCTTCAGTGTGAAAATCTCTTCTAAGTGAATTAAAAAAGTCGTTGAAAAAGTATTTTTAAATAATTTTTAAAGCACGTTAATTTAGTTATAGCAAGGTAATTTTTTCATAGGTTCATATTATAGATATTGATATAAAAGTTGTTACACTTTAAATACATTTAAAAAAAACTTTTCTTTTAAGTCACTATTAATAGACGAAAATGGTAGTTAAAAAAATGTCCTAAAAAAATGGTAGGTCTGCGCTATTGATGAAATCTCGGAGATGGATCATCCGAAACAAAAAAATCAAACGGTTTTAGATTCAGTATATTAATGGCTATAGTGCATATCATACGATTTTTGATATATGCAAAAATAACAAAATGGTGACGTGTTTCGAAAAAAAACAAAAAAAAACGTTTTTTTCACCGTTTAAAAAAAAAGTAAATACCAAAATTTTAAGAAATTCTTAATATGCGCTATAGCTATAGTTGTAAAGAATATGTGGCTAAAATTCCATAAGGATCGGTTCAGTAGTTTCGAAGATTTTACTGACAAATCATCGGAAAGTGTTGTTTCGAGAAAAACGCGTTCAAAGTTTGTTTGGGTTACATCAATGCATTTATGATTTTTAAAAATGTATTCCGAAAGTTTATTTATTAAGTGTAACTACTTTTATGTAAATATCTATAATACAAACCTATCCAAAAAAATCACGAAAATAGCCTTTTTTAGCCCCTACGGTGAGAAAACCCCTTAAGGTCTTTAAAAAAACCCGATTTTTTACTGCATAAGGCGCGTTTTTATTTTTCAATATAGAGACACCGGTTTTTTTAATATATGAAGAACATGTTTTCGTTTTTTAATATGAAGGAAAAGTTTTTTGATTTACAATACAGGGAAAACGTTTTTATTTATTTATTTTTTCAAATAAAGGAAACATTTTTATGATTTTATCAAATATAAAGACAACGTTTTTTTTGTATATATACAGGAAACGTGTTTTTCATAATATCCTTAGTACCCACCCTCCAATACTAAAACCTCTGACCGAAACACACACGAACCAAATTTCCTACGTTCAGGCGCGCAAACCCGCGGGCAAAAGCTAGTACAATGACGCATTCATCAAACCGCCAGAATTCGCAACGAGAACAAAACTCGAGAATGTCTCGAGAGCTAGAAAAAATGAAACAGACGTAGAAATAAAAAAAAAAGCGAAACGTGAAGGAATTCTTTTTGTCGCTGTCGTTCGTATACTTCGTTTTTATTTTCACTCGACGTCTCGAAGAACGATGAGACTGCTGCTCGAGTAACCTACGTAGAAGGTCCTCATCCTCGCCTCTTCTCTACCTCCCTCTTGCACTGTCTGGTCGCCGGGAGCCCCGAAGAAACTTCAAATTCAGACGACAAAAATCACAGACGTTTTTTTCCTCTCGCTATGCTGCACGTTCGCTCGCAGTAGTTGTATCGTTATCGGGATTATTGTAGCCGAGAAGCGCCAAGTGAGAAAGCGAGAAAAAAATAAAAGGACAAAAAGACGGGGCGATGAAAGCACCGTTGCTTAGGGACGAGAGAACAGGCAACACTGTGCCAAAAAACAGACTCACTGAAAACAAGGAAAAATGAAAAGTATTTATAATGATGAGGAGAGAGAGAGAGAGAGAGAGAGAGAGAGAGAGAGAGAGAGAGAGAGAGAGAGGTGGGAAAGAACGCGGGAGGACTTTCGCAAATGGCGTGTGGGTTTGAAAAACTAGGAAAAGTGGTTATGCCAGGAGCGAGGCACGAAATGCCGATGGATAATCCATCGTCTGCTGCGAAAGGCGATTATAGAGGCATCGTGGGCAGCCGTAGCTCGTGTCAGACTTCTTGCAAGCGTTTTTTATATTCTCTCTCTCTCTCTCTCTCTCTCTCTCTCTCTCTCTCTCTCTCTCTCTCACACACACACACACACTCTTTCCCTCTCACTATCTACCCATTTTAAATGTACATATATATAGTGTTTTTCTACCGATTGCGCTATCAGCGAAAGATCCTTTCTAGTCCAGTAAAAGAGACGAAAACCCAGCACTTTTCAGCGTGGAATATGAATTCTTTTACTGAAGGTAGATGGTTGCACATTGAAAGCACCCCCAAAAAATGTTGCCCCTCAACTCGCCCGAACTCTAAGAAATAGGGGTTGAAAACTTAAAAATCGCCGTATCTCGATAATTAATAGCCCGATGAAAAAATGTTTCAAACAAAAGTTGTTTGTAATAATAAAATACGTATAAAGTTATCTAATGTCCAACCCGCTAACTTTGAAAATAGCGGCACAAAAACGATTCGAAAATTGGGAGATGATGCGTGTGCGAGCGGAGTAGATATATCGCTGCGTCCTTTTTTGGGTCAGTGGTGCTCGAGTGTTTTTGTGCCGCTATTTTTCAAGATAGGGGATTGGATGTCAGATAACTTTGTACGAATTTTATTATTCCAAACAGCTTTTGTTTAGAACCTTTTTTGACCGGGCTATTAATTATCGAGATACGGCGATTTTTAAGTTTTCAACCCCTGTTTCTTAGGGTTGGGGCGAGTTGAGGTGCAGAATTTTATTGGGGCTACTTTCAGTCAAGAATTCATATCCCACGTTAAAAAGTGCTGGATTTTCGTATTTAACTGGACTATTCACATACCCCTATGAAACGCGAAAAACTCGGTGAATTATTGAATTCGAGAGGAGAATGCGTGCAGCAAGGGCACTTGAGCGCGCCAGGCCGAAAATGGAAGAAACGAGAACTTTTAACGATCCTCGATCGATCTATACGTATTCGGGATCTCTGCCTCTTTGTTTAATTGCGTTTTGCTTTTTTGATTTGCATTTTTCTTTTTTCATTTGTGTTTTTTGATTTTCTACGTGCATTTTTCTTTTTCCATTTGCTTTTTTCCCATTTGATTCACACGAGACATTCGCTTTCTACGCTGAAATTCGAGCAATTCACAAACTAACCAATATTTGCCAAATCTGTTGAAGATTTCTAAAACTGACTTTTCCCGCCGAAAAAGGATTTTTCCCTTGAATTCCCTATTATCTTATTTTTTTTTCACGAATTAGGGTTGTGTAACATAAAAGCTTTTTTTCAAATTTTGGCCACGCCTACCTCTTTAATTATATATTCCTGTTCGTTCCTAAAATGATTTAGTCCTGATTCCAATCGGAGACGATAATTTGAGTTACGTCGTCACATTGAAGTTGACGGTACGTTTATGTACATATATAAAGATATGAAATAAACGTTCATATAAACGAAATAAAACGAAGGATAGCGACATGTCTGCCTCTTTGATTATGTATTTCAGTTACATGTGAAAATCAGTTGAAGCTGACATGGCAAAGCCTCTCAGGACATTAATCGAAGGTTCTGCCTTGTTGGGCCAAAAAATGTTCGTTTTTTCACCAATTTTTTATGCGAAAAGTATTAAATATAGGATGTTGACATTTGGCATGGTGACTAAGCGGTCTTTATTGAACATCAAAATCTTTTTTAAAGTTTGACAAAACATGGTGGTGGGAGTGGGAGGAGCCACGTATGTCGGTGCGCGGGCGATGACATTCTTCGCTTGCGGAAGCCCGAAGTCCCGGACAAGTGATCTGAAGCAAAAAAATCAAACATATTTTTACTTTGTACAATATTGTATATAAATTGACCTAGAATCAAGAAGAAAAATTGATAAATAAAAAATTACGAGCGATCGGAAGGAAGTTTGTTTTTTTCCCAAAAATGTACGCAGTTTTTCGCTCACTATTTTTTTGTTTTTCAATTTTTCTTCTTGATTCTGGATCAACTTATACACAATATTGTACAAAGTAAAAATATGTTTGATTTTTTCGACATACGTGGCTCCTCCCACTTCCATCACCACGTTTTATCAAACTTTAACAATTATTTTACTGTTCAATGAAGACCGCTTAGTCAACATACCAAATATCAACATTCTATATTCAATACTTTCCGCATAAAAAAATGGTGAAAAATCGAACATTTTTTGGCCCAACAAGGCAGAACCTTCCCTCGATACATTGCTATTCAATATCGCATACACGTACTTATGCATACTCACAATTATACTTCATGTGGAATAAAAACGATCATTCCCTGCCATTCGCATCCCTTCCGGCTATACAGAAAAATAAAATATTCCATGCGAGAGACACGAGAAATAGAAAATTCTCTCCGAATGTATCAGACGTGTATAGGATACACGTTACATCAGATCGAGTTAGTTACAGGATAAAATTCTGCTCAAGCGAGACAGTTTTATTCCTATCGTCGATACGTCTCGCTGAAAAAAAAAAATAATAATAACCAGCGCCGCTATTCGCAATGCTATTGAGTCTATATACGATTCGCCATATAAATTTGCGTTCATTTCGTACCGGAATGGTGCATCGTCGCATTTATACACGCGAATACGTACGTGGCTTATCGAATTTCCGTCATGTACAGGAATCCCGCGACGACCCCATTCGAGCCTCAGTCTCACGAAAGATAGAAAGCGAGAGAGAGAGCGCGAGAGGGCGAGAAAGGGAGTGAGACGAAAAAAGAAACGCCAACGTGACTGGGGTGGAGGGAGGGGTTCGATAAATCTTCCTGAGCGCACGGAACAAGAAGCAGTGACTCAATAGCAACGAAAAAAAAAACTACGCTCGTGCCCCAATCTCCCTTGTTTCTACCTTCAAAGTTAGACAACAAAAGCATAGAAAAATGTTACACGGCAAAAGCGTAGAAAAAGGAAAAGGCAGGAAAATAAGCAAGGACGAGAATTCCTGTGTCGCTTACCCACTCAGAAGCATCGAGATCCCAGTGAAAAGAAAAGGCAAAAAATGTCGAGTCTCAGAGGTAATGAACGAGAGAAAGGGGGATGAAAAAATGCCTTGTTGATTAGTACCATTGAACTGATTGCAAGCGTATTTCACAGGACCCTCGAGAGCAAAGTCTTCGAAGCAGATAGCTAAATATCTTTACGTATGTATATATAAATATCTATATACATGTACGTATTTGTATCGGAGTGCGGGGAAGCCTTCACGGCTTACCTCGCACGACGAAGACGTTCCCGCAGCTTTTTCATCCCCTCGCTTCGTAAATTCACCGGCAACCGGTATAGAAGCTCCGCAGCGGCTGTAAAGGTTATACCCAATGGAATCGAAACGTCGCGCCAGCAAATTCCGTGTAATTCGTTTTTCTCGACAATCGGTCCTTACTTCGAGCCGGCATTTCCACCGGTACATTGCAGCCTCGTCGTAGGTGAAGGAGGAGAAAAAAAGGGCCGCGACGGAAGAGAAAGGGAAGGGGAAAGAAAGCAAGGCAATAAAAAGCAGACGGGGGATGTACCTACTGGGGTTGAGGGAAAGTTGGATGCGCGGAACAACGACGTGAAAAAGTAGTGGAATGGTTGGAGACGTGTGGGAATCCATCTCTCCTGCTGTGCAATCTGATCGTCTTGGATGCACCTACACACACACACACCTACGATACACACATCCTCATACAGCAGTAACAAAAAATAAGTGTGCTTTTATAGGATATAGATGAGGGGCTGATACCTATTATTTTGGCCCGCATCGTGTGTGTAAACATATATACACAAACCCAAATAAATATATGTACTATTACGTATGTCGTAAATGCAGGGTAGGAAGATTCCAATATACAGCTACTCTATTGGAAATTTCGCCCCCAGAGATCGTTTTTCTTATCACTACATGTTAGTGTCCTAGTCGTAACTACACTTGTTATTATTATTATTCCCTCGCCAGGTGTCGCTGTATCCGTATTTGCAAGACACCATGGATCTGTGATTTTACGGCTGAGAGAAAACCACTACCGATCGAACGAAAGCGAGAATGGTGGACGAATTTATGATCCTTTTTGCCAAATGCACCGCGATATTTCACATCCCAATTATGTTGACCTGGCCCAAAATCCAAGATTCGCTTCAAGATATTCAAGCAGTGTAAGGTATAAACATATATTTTCACGTTTAAACTTGAATAACTCAACAATTAATTGATAGCTGCCAATTCTGGTTGCAGATTCTTGAAGTTGACTTTCCTAGCTTGAAGAGGCTTTTTCTTTAAATTGGGATATCATCATTTTTACGCAAATTGTTATTCTAAATGGTTTTTAAAAAATGATCATCATCATATGTATACACTATAATATGGAACATAGTAATAGAATATACGTAACATATTCATATATAAAGATCATTTTGAGAAAACATGGTCACAAAATCAACGACTTGTTAAAAAATCCACGGACCGTCTTTATCACAGCCAGATTTGCTGAGATGACAGCAAAATGTCTCTTCCCCTCTCAGGTATATGAATATACCAGGTGTAGAAGTATGAAACCGGATTTTTTTTTGTAAAAATGACACGTCTGTTGTTTGAAAATGATAAAAAAGAATGGAGACGGCTTTCTGCATCACATCACATTAATCACATTCAATTGACATCATCACATCACATTCAATTGACCCGCGAGTTCTTGTTGATTTTGAGTAGCATCTTCATCCAATAAGGCTTGCAATTCGTTGTCTGCGAACTTTTTCGTTGGTTTCTCACGCTCTTCGTTTCTTTTTTAAACCACTCGAAACACTGTGCTTTACCAAGAGAATGTTCACCGTAAGCTTCGCCAACCATTGGATGCGATTCTGCAGCAATTTTCTTCAAATAATAACAGAAAACCAATGCTGTCCGCAAATCGGTGTAGAGAACTTGGGTTGTTGTGTGTTGAAAATCTGCGTCAGCTGTTAGATGGTGATGATGGCGCTGCAGAAGTGGTCTTACGGTCCCTAAACTGATGGCTAGCACCATCTATAGGAAAATTTCGGATTCGTACTTCCACACCTGGTATATATTTATTTTTGATTACTAGGCATTCCAAAGCTGCTGCGCCTTTTGATATTCTTCTTAAGATATAGTTTCATCACGCCAAAGGGAATTGCGTACACATGCCAGCAGATCTCCTCCGATAAATATAAATATATAGTGAGATCTGTTAGAGCAGGTTTTGTAAAATGGCGCTAGGGGTACACAGAACGACCCCTAATTACACATGGAGGAGAGAGTTGGGAGTGCCAACATTGGAATACATAATTAGAGAAAGGGCTTTGAGATATTTGAAAGAGGTTGTGAAGATGGGGGAGTCGAAATGGCCAAAAATATGTTTGCGAGAGGAGCTAAGAGCGATTGAGAATGGAACCCCCTCGAAGTGGGGAAAGGATTTTAAAAAAGTACTAATGGAAATGGGAATTGAGGATCTAGTAGGGATGATAAGAGAGGAGACAGACGAGGGCGAACTAGAAAAAAAGGTGAAAGAAGGATTAGAAAACCTAAAGAAAAAAATACTGGAGGAGGAAGAAGAAAGAGTACAAAAATCATCATACAATAGTTTATACAAGTACTTGGTGGAGAACGAAGAAAGCCCATGGAAATACTGGAAGGAGGAAGGAGTGAAGGGTAAGGAGAAAGAATTGTGGGCAAGAATAAGATGTGGAAATGTATGGAGGGCGGGAAAGAAGGGGGAGAAAAATTGGCGGTGCAGGATTTGTGAGGAGAAATTTGAGGCGGTGGAGCACCTCCTAATTTGCAAAAAAGGCTGGGAAATGATGCCAAAAGAGGCAAGAAAAGAAGCGGAGGAGTGGATACAAGGAGTTGACGAGGTTGCGATAAAGGGGGAGATCATTAATATGTTAAGCGGGAAAATAAATGTGGGAATTTGCCGCTACTTCAAAGAAATAGAGGCATTATGTGCAAAAATGAAAAAAGAGGAAAAAGATGAGAGCGACAGCGATCAGTAGTGGTTAGGATATAGGTTAGAATTTTAGACGTAAGTTGTTAGGTGTAAGTTCGTGAATGAGATTGATTGTAAGAAAAGAGACTTTGTAAAAAACTTTATAACAAGTTGTGCAAATAAAACTCTATTATATATATATATATATAGTGAGATCTGTTATAATGCGCTGCACGAGACGAGTACATCGAGGACAGTGAGAGAGCTTAATCCACGTCGAACGATTTTGCGCTAACGCTCAGTCTCATGATTAATGGTGCTTTGCCTGGCACAAGTATGCTCTGTCCCTCCCTCTCTCTCTCTCTCTCTCGGCGTCGTTCGTTCGGATTTCTGGTACTCCCTGGTAGGACGACCCGTACCAGTGAGAACCCAACCATGAGCCCCGATCCGCGAATGGGTAATGTCCCGTATACGTCTGCAATACCGCGTACACATACGTGTACACGTATAGATATGAAGTTTGCGCAGGGTTAGCATTTGAGCTGACAAGAGTGGACCGGTAGTAGCGATAGTTGAGAGAGGTTGGATGAGGAGAATCGGGGCTAGGTCAACATGAACGAATCGTAGGTCTTGAATCACGAGAATCCTCTCTGTCAACTGGAATACGCTGGATACGTATATGCCCTACTACAGAAGTTCTCGTAGCCGAGTGAGTGACAGTAGGGGTGCGGCGGGAGGGGGGTACACGGTCGATCAACGCGCGTTCGCGTTGCGTTGACATGTTCATAAATCATCATATCATGTCCTATAAATCATAGTGAATTATTATTTTGAATTACGATAAGAGAAAATGTTTTGTGGTCGTTGTGTGTCTCTGGTAGACACTTCTTATCAGCAGGTATACACGAGGAATAATAACAAACATTGGAAATATGGTTCTCTCCCTTAAGAAAAATCGATCGCACTAAGACACGAACGTCATCATCGCGGGATTGCTTACGCGTATTTACCTTTCATGCATAGTGAATATGGGGGTTCATACAAGAACGTACGAAAGAGACGAGAGCCCTTTGATCTGACGTCTGCTCTGATTTTGGAGAAACAAGCATACGTGTATGCCATGAACGATGATACGATGAGGAACAGAGAAAGCAAGACTCGTGCAAGCGGAAGCCAGAGCGAGGTTGAGACGTTTTGGTAAAGGGATCGAATGTGAAATCTAATTGACCACTCGATATATCAATGTTCATTAGCACCCGTATATCTGTTGAGGCTATTCATAGCAAGATTGGAATGACATGGTATATCGGTTAATAGGATGTAGGCACATCGATGAAACTCGAACCGGGTATACTGGATAATCGTCAGCTGCAGACTCGCGAATACTGCTGTTGTTAGCTGATGGCGTGCGAGCACATAGGTGGTCTGGCCTGATCAGATGGGCGTTGCCGGGCCAGTGTGCCATCTACAACCAAGACCCATCAGGATCATCAGGCTGCACCGATAGACTCGGCTAGTTTCGGTCATCCTCCATTTATCCGCACCAGCCAAATGGTCCGTGGCCCATCCAACTGAGCGCTTTGAACATCCCTGCCACAGCAACTATCCACCTCTCCACCCCCCCCCCCCCCTCTCACTACCTACCTACCTAGCTCTTATCCCTACACGTGCACTTGGGTAGATACGATCCAAACAGGATCACGCACGTGTGCATCGCAGGAAAATCGAGTATAGAGATGCTTCGCACGTTCCGACTTGCAACCAAAGTTCAGAAACTTCAACGTCGGTATTGGCTTCTACAGTCAGATTGCCAGAAGGCAATGTGCATTTGCGCACGTTCTTCAGATAAAAAGCAGCCAACGACAATGATGATAAATTCGCGTCGAATTGTACGGCTCAGAGTTCTTTGGAATGGAATACAATTCGTTCCCTGATGACCCGGGAACACTTGATGCGCTAAAAAAAATTGTTCTCAAGGATTGATACAATAAAAGTGCTTTCAACGAAACTCATCACTTGGCAACTTTTCTGGATTCGATCAAAGCGTAAACTACATTGGTATTCGTGAAAGTTCGAATTGTAGCTATTTTATTAGATCGCCCAAATCCCAAAGTTGGTGATACAACGCACGGAAAAATGAAGAACGAAGCTACTCAGCACATGACATAGCTGAGGATAAAATGGTTCAAGTCTGTAATAACGTTATAGGCACACTCGCACGAGGAAACCCGTGTGCTTCATAATCATACAAATTCCCGCTCTCGCTGCACAGTAGTGCTAGATTAAAGGATTTATAAGTTGGACCCAGTTGAGAGTACTTACGACCGGGGTTACGATGTGAGTCGAACCTTTTCATAACGATTCGCGAATTTATATTGCAACGTCGAAACCGCTGCGAGCGGATTAAACAATACTGAAATCCTTGATTTCCTTACTCTATATGGTAAGTACATGATATATAGGCTTCTACTATACCGCGAGGGTAAATAGAATCATCACTTTCGAGCTGAAACTTTGACAAGCCTCCCACTCGTCCTTTACAACCCTCACTCTCTCCCTGGATTTCTGTCTGTGTTTTGTTTCCTCATTCCACCATCATTAACGAGTCCATATTCTCGTATTCTGCATTCCATTCTACGCCGAGGAACAGCAGTGTGCCGAGACTCCAGTAGCAACCCACTCGAACGAACTATTTCATCTGGGAGTCGAGAGAAAATTGGCAATGCACGCTACAAACGATATGAAACTCTGACTCCCGGAGCCTTGCCAAGCTCGCTCGGTCTAACAATAACCTTTCTATTCTCCTCAAGTGGAAACCGCGTGCTTCCCGCTTTAGCTTATTAACCTCAACTAATAGACTGACGAAGGAAAAAAGTAGAAAAACGTTCCTGTAAGGATGACTGCATGAGGAATGGATCGGTCGCCTCAGAAAATTCATAGCATCTGTTCAGTGACAGTTATGATGACAAATTTGGATCCTTCTTTGGATTATAAAACATACGGACGATGTTACAGACGATGTTATGCTTTGGATGATAAAACGATGTCATGCGTTGGATGATAAGACATATATACGATGATACAGACGATGTCATGCTTACAGACATCGTCTGTAAGCATCCCTTAGTGGCCTAACTTCCTCGCCTCGAATATTGGAGGTAAAGGCTCTTCGGCCTCATATTTGATGGATCAACAAGCCCGGAATCTGTAACAAAATCAGCGTAAATCATCGCCAACTTTCTCATGTTCCCTTCGGGCGAGGGCTATGGAATTGATCAGCTTTGCTCGATACGTGAGCAAGGATGATACCCGGGTCAGCCATGGAAGGGTGTCGATGCTAGTTTAGTTGGTCAAGCACAAACGTTAATGAACCCTCATCGGGAAACAGCAACGCAAAATCTTCTCTCTCTCTCTCTCTCTTCCTCCAGGAAATTGTTATTGTGATCAGCGGACCTTGCTTCGTCCTGTAGGGTATATGATCTTGCGAACGGTGGTAAACGGGTGCAGGGTGTCCGCATCCCTTGATGCCCTAACTACCTGGTGCTGTTACCGACGCTGGTTAGCCGTGTTAGCGGTGTACATAGGAGCGCGAAGCGGAAGTGGTCCCCGACGGATCGTGAGGACAGAGTAGATCGACGACCTCAGCAATCTTCGCCACGGACACGCCAGGAATCTCTCGAGAAACGGGGGGAATAGGTTCACCCTCTGCTCAAGCAACGGACGGCCCTTTGGTTCAGCCACTATGCTCACATGTGAACGTACGTCTGAATTCATAGCATGGCCCAACTATGCATGCTGTGCAGTTGGGTTTACGCATGTATGTGTACATAAATGTATACACTGTAGATATTAAGGACTTGGAATAGATACATACACCGTCAACGCCTCTGATCGACTCTAGGCAAATCGACCAACCATGCACCTAATGTAAGCCCCAGCACCTTCGCAACGCTATTTCGATTTCTGCAGGGGTTACAGTGCTCGATTTAGTACGGCTCGGGTCTGCCACCCTATCGAAATTCGAACCAACCCTTCTTCCGGAACTCCCTTTCGTGGTCCTCTCTATCTATCCATCTCTCTCTCTCTCTCTCTCTCTCTCTCTGTCTTCGATACACCACACACTCTCGACGAATCTATAGCCTTTCCGGACGTGTCATCCAATGGTGCATAGCCCACAATTTCGTGTACGATACGTGTTATCGGAAGTGTAACTCCATTACTTGCTCGATAGTCCGAGACGCTGCCTCCAGCTCACTTGGCGCCAGAAACTATTTACCAGACGAACAGCTCGCACGCCAGCCGTGGCGAAACTTCCGAACAGTTTGGAGAAATATTGCTTGGCAGTTCTACGTTGCTGGTGACCTTTTTCTATTACGTCGATGCATCTTCCGGGAGCATGCAGCCTCAGTGATGTCAACTGTTGTTTATTACCGATTATAAAGTTTCCTGCTCATGAAGGCCGTTGATATTTCGGTTGACGTACATCTTGCACCTCAATCAGCTAGTCATTTGCAGGTAATCTTTCATCATCAATGCAGACACTCTCCTAAGAATCGGTATCACGATAGTTTTCTTATTGAGGAATTAATCAATTGGACAGCCGTCGAGGATACATTGAAAGACATAGGGAAAGTACGTTCACCCAAAACAACTCTTAAATGGTCGGTTCTATGTACCCACTTCGAGACACGGGGATCGTTTCATTTTACCCGAGTTCTGTTAGCGCAAAGCAGCGTACAAGACGGGTCGAGGTATCGAGGACATCCATTAAGGTGGACCCCTATAGGTATCTGGTAGCGAAGACGACTTAATGCCACAACCCCCTGCGCGTACCATCGATCCCTTGTACACAGCTACTCTGCATGCACCGCTTACGACGTCCATTATGTCCTTGGTCCTGGCCGGAAAGGACGACGATGACGCAGAAACTGGCGCGAAACGCTGCAAAGCAAGCTTTTCCGCTTGCGGAAATACCTATTTTGCGCGTACATATGCCAGGAAGCATCAAGACCGGCATAATGCATGAGGCATGCATTTGATGCATCAATTATTCCACTCGTCGTTACTTGGATCGTTTTTATGTGGTATACATATGATCGAAGCACAAGCTTGGCGCATGGAGACCTGAAGTTTCTAATGAAGGAATTGATACCAAGGAGTGCTTCATAATTTAAACAATCGCTATTTGGATAATACGAGCGGTCGTTACGTCGTGAAACGAAGATACTCGCATTAACGGTGGTCCGTCTTAGAGCCAGCTCCGACAACCCATAGTGCTGCGATGGACGATGAAGTGATAAGGGATGTTTCAACGAGTTGGCCAATTATCTTCTCCATCGGAGACTTCCGGCGTGAAATCGAAGTACGTATATAATCGACCCTCCCTCTGACCCAAGAGCTTTGCCACCCTTCTCACCATCAATAATATATATGTTTGCGCATTCGTGTGGGTTTATGTGTATACACACCCATACACTTACGGGTGTTTCTCTTGGTCTTGGTCGCAATAAAGCCCTGCTAAGCCGATATTATCGATTATCGATCATTTCCTTGCGTTAAAACGACCATCGACTGTTCCACCTACTTTGAGGGCCTACACGTGACGACTTACACATGTACACTTATGCACATCAGGTATTTGTCAATACATATAGAGCCAAT
Source organism: Ophion slaviceki (assembly GCA_944452715.1). Classification (NCBI taxonomy): domain Eukaryota; kingdom Metazoa; phylum Arthropoda; class Insecta; order Hymenoptera; family Ichneumonidae; genus Ophion; species Ophion slaviceki. The sequence continues at coordinate 14,166,359 of OX101794.1, read as the reverse complement.
AGGTACGCTCTTTCTTTTCGACTTTCGAACATTTGACTACGCGAAAGAATATGTCTCAACGACTTGGAAAATCAGCGCGGAGAGTTACTACATCCTGGTCCAGATGATCGTTTTAACCTACATCCTAGAACTTGACTTGCTCTTCGAAACTGTTCCAAGGGTCTTAGGCATTTGCGTAAGGAGCTTTGATGGATTGGCACTGGCGCTTCTTGGAGGCGATACAACGACAGAGACGCAATTTCGTATACCAGCCTTTTACTTAGATGTTGAAGAACACTAGGTGATCTGTCTCGAACGCAGGATTGATGTCTGTCCGAGAACCCATTCCTGCGAATTTCATCCGCAAAAAGCATTCAACACGGGTATACTTTTCAACGTGTTGTAAGGGTCTGAAGGAGTTAACTGAACTGTCAGCTCCCTCTTTCACCCATTTGCTCCTCGTTCCAAAGGATGTCGGGATTGGGGAATAAAGCGGAAGAGTAATGGGGCTGTGGGAAGATAACCGCGTGTACGACTATCCACCATCGCTGATTCTTCGTCGCCACTCCTCGTGATTCTTAATTACTCGTGGTAGGCGCTGATTACGGGAACGACAAAATACACGATGGGGCATCTCCCCACACCGAAGCTGGTACTTTCGCCTCGTGAAATTAAGTAGTCCAACCCTATTTGTTCCACGGTGCGGGTAAGCGGAGCAGCGCTGACTGGAAGACGGAGAGAACGGAAGCTTTTCGAGAGGTGCAAGCTTTTGCGCGAGGCTGTGGCGCATTTTCCATTAATTACATAAATGCCTTTTCGCCTTGTTCCCTTGTCTCACTGTGCCAACCATCACGGAGTCTGAGGCTGACTCCCGCGCATCACGAGGCTTTGGCTCGAAGCTTTCAGGAATACGAAATTGAAAATTAAACCTTGCAAGAGTCTCGTACGCGCGTGCTTTAGCACCTCAGTTTGCCACATTTCAATGAGAAATTACACTGGTTGATTCGCAAGAACGAAGATCGTGACGAAAATCGTTATCACACGTTTTCCAATGGTAGAAAATGATTTTTCGATAACCCAATGTGGGAAGTGGATGTTCGTGGCACTTTTTCACAGCCACTATTGCGGAAGGGAAAAGGACGAGCGAGAAGGCGAGCAAGAACGATCGCGAATCCAAGGAACGAGGGAGGTTAGTGAATGTCAAGGAAGAGGAAGCGGAAAGAAGAAAGGTCGGGCGTTCTCTCTTCTTTTTTTCTCCGCGACTCGTCTCTCCTATTCACAATTCATGATACAGGACAATGGGCCAACCGAGCTTTTTAGCTTATACCTCGAGGCTCGCAGAAACGTCCATTGTTTTGTCCTTGGGGCAAGCTGTACAGGGACGAGTGGAGTTCCTCAAATAGCTCGGATGAAACATTGAACGAGTTAAGTGCGAATGCCGAGCGGTGATGGTGATGGAGATCGGTCGACAAATTCCACAAGCCAACGACGTGGAGAGAAATTGAAAGGGCAAAAAGTTGCGTCGACGGATTATTAATTGGAGTGGTCCTTTCCCTCGCCTGCGTAATCTGTGAAATAGCTAACCGAGTCGAGTGTTCACTCCTGCCACTTTTGACGGTTCAGCGAGTTATCCATTCCTACGTCATCTGGTGCAGCGACAGTTTGGACTGCCAAGAGACCTCGCAAAGTAAACCGTTGACCTAGCCAACAAAGCAATGTCGAGTGGCAAATCATCGGAGCACGAAGGAAGCAAAGCGAAAGAGAGAAGGCTAAGAGAGAATCGCGAGGCCCGATCTCACGGAGATTAAGTGACTATGAAGTCGTCGGAAAGATGGAGAAGCCACGGATTGGTCAGGCGACACTTAATTCATGCCGACGCCTTGAGATAGGGCATAGGTCGCAAGGGAGAAAAGTCTTTATGTTCTTGCCGATTTTCCACAGCACGTTTCTCACTAAAGAAAAGTGGTCCCGTAACGAGCAAAGTTTCTTTTGTCCATTCGTTTTGAAGATTAGCTTCCTTCGCTTCGTCTGCTTTTTCGATTCTGCTTGTACGTCTCTACCGTCATCGTCCCACAGTCGTCCAATCTCTGCCTCCTCTCGCTTTCTTGTGAATTCTCTTTATTCTTTGGTAAAGCGAATGGACGTTCATGGCCGTTTTTCCGCAGTAACGTTCCTACATCACAAAGAAGAAGAAGAAGTAGGAGAATAAAAAAAATCGCTTCGAATCCCCAATGAGTTTCTCGATGGGTACGTCTCCTTGCCGATATTTCGCTTCCACCCCAGGCGAAAGCCTCGAGCTCAGGCATTCACTAATTTGGTCCACGATAAATACACGGTCCGATTTCACCGTCTATTTATCGTTTTCCAATAATTACTCATTCCTTGTGAAACTATAGTCCATATCAATCGCCATTGTTTTGCCCCACTAAATACCTTGATAGAAAGAACCGGCGCTTTTATTGCGGGGAAAACAAATGGATCGGCTGGAATTTCATACCGTTGTTATACATTATCACGAAACTACGAAAAGTTGCAGTTTGCGACCTATGTATAGGCGATAACCGAGTTTGAGCAATCGTTTTGACACCAAAAAAAAAACAACAACGAACGTTGCTTTGGCAACGATGTTCATATATGTATATAAATGCTACACTCATTTCGATGACTGGACGATAATTATTGGACGTCTCCGAAAAGGTTGTCCAGACATGTAGAGGTGTCATCATCACAACCGATGAACGTAGAGATCGAAAACAATCTTACGAATCCCGCTGTCATACTGATAGACAATCGGGCTACTTCTGTGAACATCATCGTATTTTCTCCCTTCTTCTCCATCTCTTTGTACTTGAGATTCCAATTCCTAAATTCATCTTTTCTCCTGTTTGCCAGCTCCGTATCGGTCGTTTTGTCGTCCCGGGGGTCGTCGATGTGGCTCTCTGCTCTTTCCCTCGATCCAATCGATCCCCTTTTTTATTTATTTCTTTCGTCTCATCGTGAATCGAGAAAAAGAGAGGAATGAAAGCAAAGAGTGCGAACAAGAGAGGTTGAAGATCTTCTCGTGATGAATATATGTATATAGCGAAAGAGGAAGATGGAGAATGAGAACGGAATTCAATAGAGATTCTCCGCCAATTTAAACTTAATAAAGCGCGATGTCACGCACACGCAGATACGAAAGAACGCACATACGTACAGACCGAAGGAGAGAAAAAGACGGATAAAGAGGGCAGAGGACCGCGTCAATCGCGTGTGTCGTCAACATCATACCACCCTCTTTCCGCTTCCGTTTCCCAGGCGAGCATATCTTCCGTACACTCGGACTCTTTTATTTACCTATTTTCTTTTTTCCAAGTCGTCGAAGGGAAGGAATTCAACGCGCTGAATGCTCATTTGAGAGTACACCAACACCATTGCTCTTTTCCATTCAGATTTCCATCTCTGTACTTACGCAATTTAACGCAAACCTCGCTCATCTCGTTGGGCAGCTCCAACACTTCGAATTTTCCAATTCAGGTTCCACACAGACATGCAAACGCGAACGGATACGCTCATGCAAGCCATAAGTCATTCCCCAAGAATCCACATTATCTCTCTCACCATTATATGACCATTCTTCCGAACATCTCAGTCCGTATTTCCGATGGACTGCCCCAGGAAGACCGTCTCATGAAAATGACTCTCGCCAGAGCCCCAACGACGAGCTGGAATCCTTAATATACTTGGCGAGCGACTCCCCTGGACATGGAGACGAACGAGAATTGGAGAGAAAAGATCGAAAGGAGCGAGAAACAACGGGAGAGTCAGCGTATAAGTGACGCAGACGCCGTTATAGAATAGGAGGGTTATGAGCGGAGGAGCAAGTTCGTTGCGAAGGCATGGCCTCCATGGGAATGACATTCCATTGCGTGCCCAGCGGAAAATTACGCGCCAAGGTATGCGACACCGTGAAACGATATATGTGTGCATGGAAGTTCACGGAACCCAGGAAAGTTGCGCAAGAAGAGACTGCCTCATGTGAAGCCTTAGCTTGACCGCTGAAAAACGAGTCTCAGTCGTGATGCGGTTGGATTGAAGGGGAACAACGACATTTTGGGTTGGGTAATAATTTTCACCTCATTACCATCTCCCCGAGGATAATTACTAGCAAGGACAACAGAAAGAGGAAATCCATGTCTTCACAAATGCTAGTGATTTGCGGCTGGAGACAAGTCTGGCAACAACCCCAAATGGACCCAAACAAAAAATAGACATTGATGACTGCCAAAGCTCAAGCTGACCGGAAATTAAGATTGCTCGAGTCTCAGATTCGTCTCGTTATCTATTTGTTTTGTCAGATGTATTATAGTATCCAGCCCATTGGGCATCAAAAGACAGTTATTGATTCTTCTCCAAAAGTTTCTGTTCGAATGCAGCCCAATGTCTGCCCACTGGCCTCGCCCTTCTTCGTCACAAAAGTCGTTTTTAATATTGTCATCACAAGTGCACGTGAAAACCGATACAACCGTGAGAAAAATGGCCAACTCGATGTCCCCATTTCCCAGTAGACAAGCAATGGGTTCCAGCTAATTCTGGTAACTCCAATCTTCCCTTGCTATTTGTCCGTTTTTTGCTCATCTTACTGTCGTTTTTCTGCGGAACGGTGCCGGTGCTCGTACGAATGTAATGGGGCCATTTGCCGACAACGATGAGGGAGACGTTCGTCGCTCGTAAAAAGCAGAACAAAGAAGACAAATGCATTAAGGGCAAAAGAGTGGAACACGATGGTCCCTTCGTCCTACTTTCTACAAGATCGTGTTGAAGCAATTCAACTGAAGAGAGCACGAACTTTCGATGCGAAGGAATTCCACGAGACTGTAAGATTTCTTGGCAATGATGTTCAGCTTGGTAGGATGTTGGAACGGGAACAACATCTTCTGATTCGCGACTGCCTGATGCTTTGTCAATCTTGGTCTACGGACCGCTTAATGACGAGGAGTTTAGTGAACCGTTCGACTGAGCATTAAAATCTTTGATCCACTGACGTGTTCTTCTAGTTTTTATGTGCCTGCTAGATAAATGCAATAAAAATGATACCACGTACAGCTCCTCTTAAGGGGTTACCCCCACTTGCGATTTTGAAAAAAACGATTTTTTTATTGCATTTTTTTGAAGTGCAATTTGAAGTGCAGTTTTTTTATGCCCGGAATAGATGACTCTATTTAAGTTTACAAAAAAAAATATTTTCTTCGTGTAAACTGAAGTTAAAACTTTAAACGCGTTTTTCTCAAAATGGCATTTCTGAAGTCGGTGACCAAGATTACTCGAACACTAATGAACCGATCTTCTTGAAATTTTGCAAGCTTATTTAATACATAAAAATGTAGTCTTTAATCGATTTTTTTTTTTCGAAAAAAAATGGCCGTTTTATAGCCAAAAAGCAGCCGTTTTTTTCGTTAAAATCGAACCATTAACTTTGACTGTCGGCCATTTTGTGAAAAATGAATATTTTTTAAAATCCTTCGATTAAAGACTAGTTTATACTTATATTTGACTAAATCCATCCCCATTTTTTTTTCGGATGATCCACTTCGGCGCAATGTTGGTCACCGCAAACCGTGCATATAAAAACATTATTTCATTGACGGCCATTTGCCACTAAACAATGTAACATTTTTCAATAAAAAAATTACTGAAAGTTCTTCAAGATGTGTTCTTTAAGAAGGTATATTGATCGATTAAAAAAGTTTTGTAGTTGTCTTTAAAAAAATTCATGAAAAAGGCGTTTTTTGCGCTACAAGTGGGGGTAACGCCTTAACCCTTCGAATAGGTGGCTGATTGCCATGATTTGCCTTCAAACGGGCTGCTGATTGCCGAATAGATGATTTCAATCCTTCAAACGATGTCATCATTGCAACACTGTACATGCGCTTTGCTTGCAAGAGAAATTATGCATTGGCAATTGCCGAACAGATGAAAGTGGAAAAGTGGAAAGTGGAAAGTGGAAAGTGGATGGGTGTTCGCTTAGACGCAGAGTACCATGTATAAAAAATTCCGTTCTCCAAAATCCTGATTGAAAGGGGGGATAAAGCGAACAATTTAACCGCCGAAATGACACGAACGGAATTGGATCGACACTATTCGATAAATATTCTTGTTAATTAATCGGAAAAGGCCTTTGTGCTGCCCTACCACGATTGAAAAAGAAATTTAATTTCCCTATACACAAACTCTTCACTGTCATACTAAAAGCTCGGGCCGTTGCTTTCTCAAGTTCTTTTCCACCAAGCTTTATGAGACTCGCGTGAATGGCACTTTTCAAAAATGTCTCATTCAACTCCGTGGCTCTTGCAACCTCGTCCAACTCCATTTTTCGTTGCTACGTAGTGTGGCAAATGCCTGTCATTATCGTGCTTTTTATCCCGAAAGTTCGTCGCACCAGAGGCGTGTGCAGCTCAAACAACGCGCGCGATCGGTCAATTGTGTCAAACTTGTGAGCCCGATTATTAAATGGCCAGAAGGATGGAGAGCTTGCGGGAGAGGGGAGGAGGGAGAAAAAGGTATTGCGAGAGTAACGCGACAGGAGGGAAACGACGAAGTGAAAGAAAGGGAGAGAAAGAGACGCACAGAGAGGGAGGGAGAGAGAGGAGCGCACGCTGGCAAAATGTCCGCCATCCAATGTTACGGCCAGGCCTGGGGTAACTATCCGCCAACTATCGACAGAAGTTTCCGTCCCGCGAACAGGAGCGCGAGCCAGCATTTAATTAAATATCGGACGCGCTCACG
>OX101794.1:14124077-14159415 GCA_944452715.1 Ophion slaviceki | reverse complement strand
AGTTATCTGACGGAAGCCGCCATTTTGTTAATAAAAAAAAAGCTTCGATTAAAGACTAGATTTATTATTAAACTAATGATTTTTTTTGGGTTTTTTTATTTTAGATGATCCAGTAAAATTTTGTGATGGTCACCGCAAAGCACTACACGCCGAAGGGGGTCCGACAAAAATGGCGATATTTTTTTATAAATAATCAATATTTTTCTTTGAAAATTTGTCGAAGTCAAGTTGAAATATAACATAAAAAGTCTGTGTAACCACTTTTGTAAAACAAACTTAATTACTATAAACATTTTTTTATTGAAAATGCTCGCTTTTTCACGCCTCTGACTGCATCTCACCCCTTAAGGCTGCGTCAATTGGCGGTGCAAGTATCGATTATATGAGTCGTGAAGAAACCGCTTGTCAATCGAGCACGTTGCTCTGTGCTAAAAATGGTGGATGACACGACCCCGTGACCCCAACCGTCTGGCCCGGAAGTCATGATACGAGGACCGTTGGTTATCGATTTTTCGGTATTTTTATGTCGGCTGCACATGTACACACACACACACACACACACATACAGTGTGCAGACAGATTACACCTTTACACGAAACACGCATTATTCCGATTATTCATTCGACCCAGGACTTTGAAAAAATTAGAGAGTCAGGGGAAAACACGAGCTAAGCTGTAACAAAGTTAACTACGGTTAATCATACGAACACGTGCGTGTGATTACGTCTAATCGATTCTACCATCTTTTTCGAGGCCCGTTACGTATGGAAAAAAACGCATCAGTAACTGATAAGGAACTTTCCCTACGCCCACATTTAAAATTAAAGTTGCGTATTGTTGAATTTTGGCTCAAGGGGGTAAGCCATACATTTTCGATGATTTTTAACGAAAATTGGCGGTTTTAGGGCAAATGAATGGTGAATTCGTATTCAGGGGGTGAAAATACGTCGATAGGGACTTTAAAAAAAAATGTTAAAAATTGAAATTCTTTCCCCATCTTCGCCAAAATTATTCGGTTGACTTGGCCAAAATTAATCGGTTGACTTGGCCAAAATTAATCGGTAAATGACCATTTCTTCAAGGTCATTTCTTTTCTGTTTCGATTTGGAATTTCATTTACTGTTCTCTCTCTTTGTTATCGTTTTCTCTTTGAAATGCCTCTTGATTTATCGAGCGCCGATGATTTTTCGATTTTTAGCAGATTTTTATAGACGGACTATCAAAATATTTTCGAAGCCCTCTCAATAAGTCTCCGCAACTCAACTCAGACAGCCGCTACGGCTGTTCGAAATTTCGCAATTTTGGCGATTGTGGAAAAGTGGCCAAAACGGTAAAAAAAAGTTTATTAACTTTTAAACCATTTCAAGGGTCTATATAATGGCTAATTGTTCACCGATTATGAATATCGCCAAGTTTTTGTCGAAAGCTCAACATTAAGCTAGGAAAACGCGATACCGTGGCCCGAAGCATTTGATGATTGCATTTGAAAATAAAGGGTAAAGGGCGAATATAATGGGAAATTCGAGTAAAAATACATCGAAATGGACCTGTAGAAGAACACATTGAACATGGAATTTTTTTAATACAGGCCGAGAAAAAAATGTCTTCACTAAATAATTGAATGCTCTTTACCCCCGGGTTTAGAATTCCACCACGAGACTTCCAATCGAGCTCCGATGATTTTTCGATTTTTGGTAGAATTTCAAAGACAAAGCGATTGATTTTCGCGAATTTTTCCATACACACCCTTTGCCTCTTTTTCGGCTATTTTTCGAGAGCATTTTCCGGGAAAACCGATTGAGATATTCGGATTTTTCGGAATTTCGGATTTTAGCGGTTCTGGAAAAGTGGCCAAAAGGTGTGGAAAAAATCGACTTTTACCATATTTTGAGGGCCTAAACAATGTCAAATTTTTCGCCGATTACGAATATCATGGAGGTTTTGTCTAGAGCTCAAAACCACATCGGGTCAATAACCCCCCAGTGTCTCTATACATTTATACGTCGATTTTTAATAAAAATGATTGACATGCTTCACTCTAAGTGGTGGTTTCACTACCAAAACAGTTTTTTTTCACGTATAAAAAAAGTATCTAATAGTTTTTAATACTATGCCGTACAAATAAGTTTCATCAAAATCAAAGAGCGATACCAAAGTGATGTTCCTTATGAGTTTCATTACGATTACGATAGTAAATCATAGCAAATCCTCTCGTTATCTTGATCCGAGATTGTTTTATAATGATTATTATTAAAATTGACCCTCGTGCCTAAATAATTTCCTTCCAAAAATCAAGGACGGAAGTTCCTTTGTGTATTTATGACGAAGCACCGGTCACTTTTTTCCGGTAAGGGTGGAGACCAGAGTGAACAAGAGACGCAGACTCATCAGGGGGTCTTGTGTCATCACGCAACACAAAGGTGCACTTCGTGAAAACGTGAAACGTATCTCGTAAAGTCCCATATATATGTAACGTAAAGCACTCACGAGCCTTCTTTCTCGTTTTCTCGCTGCCTCCCTCTCCCTGTCGAGCTTTCTTGACCCCTTTTTCTTGTCCAATGGTTTCGATCGAACCCAGAGCATGCTTATCACAAAATTTTACTTCCTTCTTTCGTACTATATACTCCCGCGGTTACCGCGGATCAATCAGTCGGTTTAATCGACCCACTTACGATTACTAGCCTTTTTGATTATCAACTCCGTTGCCAAGCCCAAGTTGCAATGCAAAATCCAAGTTCAAACAACGACCAGTTAATGACATACTCGTTCAAAGACTCTGATATTCTTGACGATTATTCGACAGATACACCAATTTCAAACCTCATTGTAACAGCCTACGTCTCCCCCCTAAAACATTAAAAATGATGGAGTGAACATGTCTTCAAGTCTACGTCTCCCCCCTAAAACACTAAAAATGATGGAGTGAACATGTCTGCAACAGCACTGCGCGCCTACAGCAGTTGCTACCAACGTAATCCATTTTATACTGATAGGCTCTAAGATTTCGGATCTCAGCTAAAGTAACCTTTCAAGATTAAGGAACCAAGCAAACTTCTAGACTATTTATTATTCGCGGAAGACTTGCATGCTCGTGGCCAATGTATTTTGTGCGCGTGGTTTTAAACGGGCGAGTTTGCGATCACTAATTTACCCAAAACTCACATCCGACGAGGGTGGATGGTCGGCAAAGCGAACCTCATAGTGCGCAGAACAGCAGCAATACACCGTGTGCGGTAAACCTTCCTTTCCTCTCGTTTATCTTCCGCGTTCTTAGGGAAAGGTGCTACGTTGTACAGTAATTTATAGCTTCCTACCGTGCTGTGTGTACATGCCATGGGTGCAGCTATTCACGTGCGGGAAAGATAGAAGAGCTTTTAACCGCCAGAGAGAAGAAACCGCAAGCTATCCGAGTGACTTGCTGATTGAAATGTGAATCCAAGAGTAAAGGAAACCTGTCAGTTCCAACATGTCTGCGATATTGACCATTATCTCTTGGAATGACACGAGAAAAAAAGCCCCTCACTGGCTCCCACCGATTCCGAGGCTTTCAAATGCCAGAGTTTAGTGCTCATTGATGATTCAGTACAATCAAGTAAATACGTCAGCAATGATTCCTTGTCCGACTGGATTCAGCTGAGAGCCAAAGAAAATACTGATTCAAATTGTAGTAGAAGTATAAAAATATGTAACGTCTAGGTTCATAGTGGATGATCAACAGGATGCAGAATCTTGAGTTGATATTCCGGATAGAATGCTACGGAGGTGTAGCAGCACCAAGCCTCATATTGGGCTCCTCTGTATCTTGGGAAACAGCTCTCTGTTGTATGGAAGCTCGACAAAGGTTCACCCTCGCATTGTTGGGGCTCGACGTCGACCGATAATAGTCCAGCAGTCTGTTGAGGGAGAGAGTGAGATAGAACAGGCCTCATGAAGGCCCACATCCCTCATCCTTCCCGTTCTCCAACCCTACATCACCTTCTCTCTCTCTCTCTCTCTCTCTCTCTCTCTCTCTCTCTCTCTCTCTCTCTCTCTCTCTCTTTCGCCCTCTCTCGTTCATCCGTATACTTCCGATTCCACCCGCGTTGTCCGTTTTCGCCAGACCAAAACCAAACCAGGAAGTCCGTCTTTCCCTGTATTTCGCTTCGCTTGTTTCTGCGTTTCGCATCCCTTGTCCCTGGTAGGGTTTATACGCCAGAGACACCCCTACTATACGATTCCTGAATCGTTGTAATTAAAGCTCGATTACGAGGATCCAGAAACGATCGCGCTCGTTAGCTGTGTGTTGCTAACTTGCCGGCTCTCCCTGAGTGCGCAGCATGTACCGAAGATTGCTTCAGCTCCCGGGCCATTTCTATCTCCCGATCTCCGGACCGTAAGGCTCGCGTTTTCCCATTCCACCAGCCTCCTTCGCTCCTCTCCGCAACCCTGCCTAGTCGAAATTGAACTGCAAACGAGAACGGACCGTCCGACAAAAGCACCGTGCCAATTAACGATTTTACCATCACGAACGATGAGTTTATCCAATATCACCATTGATCGCTATTCCGTTACACCTCACGTCATACTTGTCATCAGGTTTAACGCGAACGTGGCGCGTCTGAGATTGATCGATTGTCCATGGGATCCAGACGGAATTCTTGTTGGTACTAGTGCACATCATCAATTAAAGTCACACGCGAACGGCTCTGTTGTGATTCAAGAATAGCGTTGATTAATGGCTTCCAGTCCCCTGTTATTGATCAAAACAATCTAAGCTTTAATTTCATATACACATTCTACATTTCCTGTATAAATAATTCCGTAAAAAGTGTCGTGGAATTTTATATCCTCGTTTTACGATTGGCTGTAATCAGAAAATTGGGGAGAAAGTCCGTAATGGTTGGATGCGATTCAGACGACGCTATAGAGGGCAACGCCTCGGGTGGCAAGCGGGGCTTCCTGGGCTCTGCAAACCTCGGGCAAACGTGGATGCACGGGCGGAAGTGACGATGGGGGTCGTACCACGAGGGGGAGGAGAGGAGAAAGGATGGCGCGTATATGGTATATAATAACCAGCGTGAATCGATTTTCACGCTGGAAGTGAAGTTTCCGCGAGCTGAAGGTCTCCGTATGCCCGCAGGTAACCGGCAGACCTTCGCTTTCGAAACTCCGTATAACGCTTCGTGCGGGGGTTATGTTCCGGTGCGACCACAACACAACGTAGAACGTTGGAATCGCTCGAACAGCCTTGCTCAGGACTCGATTAGCGTTCACGAGTTGCTTTCGATCCTATCCAGGCATGCTTGATTCTTGACGACGCTTCTCCATCTGCTGAATCTTGAATTCGAGGTACAGAATCTCGATGAGACTTTGAATCGGCCCGAGCTCCTTCGACTTCGTTGACTTTAACATTCGCTACTTCGTCGTTTGTCCTATCGCTACTACCATTGCTCTCAGACGCTGCTCCGTGAGTTCAACGCTACTGATTGATCAATTGCCTAATTTCAACCATCCAATTGTACCGCAGATATTCTGGATCTCCATTCACCAAACAATTCCAACCCAACAAGGCACAACCTCCACTGGGTTGAGTTAGCCGAGAATTCGTGCTGCCATTTACTTTTTCGGGCGGGAAAGGAAAATTTGTGGTTGACATCAGCCAACATCCCCATGACTCTGTGGGATTTTTCGAAATGGATTCCACGGGAAAGCAAACGCTTCTTGGCTGTCTTGGTGCCATGATTTCCAATGGGGAAGCCCAGGCTTCCCCAATGATTAGGTTGCCGAATGATGATCATCCCCCCATTATCCTCATATTGATGATAATGATCATCCTCGTGAGCATCCATCTGAAGGTATCCTTATAATGATGATGATCATCATCCCTCTGGAGCTATCCTCAAAATGATGATCATTATCATCCCTCTGAAGTTATCCTTATAATCACGATGATGATCATCCCTCTGGAGCTATACTCATAATGATGATGATGATCATCCTCATGAGCATCCTAGTGAAGTGATGCTTGTAATGATGATGATCATCATCCCTCTGCAGCTCTCCTCATAATGATGATGATCATCATCCCCATGGTCATCCCTCTGGAGTTGACCTCATAAAACGATGTCTATGAAGAGAACTCCGCTGAAAGAAATGAAACAACGAATTGTTGATGCAGCTCATTGAAGTGAAGAGAAAAAGGATTGCTACCGAAGAACATTGTCAAGGAAAAGAATGGATGCTGATTGAAGGACTGGTGACTGCACCAATAAGAAAAGAAAGTGCAAAAATATCTTAACATCGACGTCAACATAGTAGATCGCTTCTTCCCCCACCTGTTTGCCAACCCGTCTCCATTTCGTCCGCCGGGGGAATACGCGAGAGGTAAGTGATTAACAAACAAAGGGAAACAGATGCAACGGAAACCGCGGCGCCCCACTAATTTCCCCCTGCTTCGTACGCAGCCGCGCGACAAAGTGGTGAGGCATGCTTAACAATACCGCGAAACTTTCCGACCAGGGACTCTTATTCAAGATGCATCTTGTTTCACGAGATACACCAAAATGCGGCTTTGCATATTTGTCAGAGCTCGGCATGAGTTCGTTGCCGTAGTCGCTTGACGCATGAGCCTAACGTCTGGAAACTTCGCCGAAGGACAATACGTAAAAGAGGTTCATGACATTGAAAAGACGACGCAATTAGATCCTCGAAGATAATCACGTTGAAGTTTATTACAATGTACGAGGAAAACTCGCCAAACTTATGAACAAATGGCAAATTAAGGAGAATGAGTGCACAAAGACAATAACGCTGTGAGTCCTTCAGGGAAGTCGGAATACGGAAAAAAACGTCCTATGTGAAGAGCAAAGCACAAAGAAATGTTTCACAGTCGAAGGTTGACACCAAGTGAAGAACTGCAAATATGCCGACATCATAAGGTTGAAGTTTGCATCGTTGGAATGCATCGAAAATTCTTTTAATTTCTCATTTTTATAATTCTCCAAAATCATACTTTACAGATTTAGGTTACAGATCGCTAAATTAAAATACTAACAAATGTTTACGTGATGTTGGAAACTGAAATCTGCTACAGGGCATTTGGGAATATAAAAAAAATCATTTTCGTTGCGTCGCGAAAATGCAAACTTCAACGTCATCGACATCTGTTTACTATAGCAATTTCGAATTGCCTATATCGAGGTCGCCAAATGAATTGTATTCGAACGAATTTTGCTCCACAAAAATTCCGGCTCGCAAATCCATTCGAACTGTGACCCCTAACGAGTTTGTTCATGAAAATACGAATCAGATTTTTTCCAATAATCCTACAGCACTAATTAACAATCTACATCCACGTCAGTGCACGCAGGTGGCCAGGACAACGCTAATCCACGCTTTTAGCCAGAAAAGTTCTCTCCGACTGAACATTCCAACTGTGGACACGCCATGCGCTTTTTCCAAATTATGGTCCTCATTAAAATGAAACTTCCGTGCGAGGACGTAATCCCCCTCCCGTTTTCGCAAAACTCTGCAAAATGTATATTTTTTTCATTTGCGTCGCTATTGCCACACTATTTTCGTACTATTGTTTGCGGGGCGAATCCACATTTGAAAGCCCGGTTCGAACTCGGTAATCAAATCGCAGCGAACATCATTCACAAACAAATATAAAAACCGTGCACATTTTTATTTCTCTGCCCACCACTCGATGAACCCCGGTAAATTTCTACCGCCGCAATTTCTCTTGAAAATAGTATTATGGGGTTTCTCCCCCACCATATTGCTAACCCGGCAACCCCCTCAAAAGGTAGGGTCATAATACCGAAAATTACCACCGATTTTGTTATAGCATTGAATTAACCATATCTATATTTTCAAACCTTTTACAATAGAGAATAATTATTTCGGGAATAATAGATAGTCAAACACGCCACCCAAATAACATTTTTAGGTATACTTTTCGCTTATAGTCGTGTTAAGGCCTTAGGCCACAGTAACGGGTATAAAATCATGTGCGAATTAAACAATTTTTTTTCGTATGAAAAAGTGATTCACTAATAAAATTAATTACACATCTATTTAGTATGAATATCAAGCTGTTAGAAAATATATATACATTTTTTCGATGTACAAAACGGCCGACTACTCGAAACTTCTCGAAACAGCTTTTTTCCAATTGCGTAACATATAACTTCAACAATTTTCACTCGATTTACTTCAAATTGAAAAGTTATGTTCCTAATTGCATTTCGCAGAGAAGTAAGTACGGAATTTCTGATTAATCGAAAACTTTTCATTTTATGAGCAGTTTATGAGCAGTTATAACGAAATTTTCCACTGAAAATTCATTTCTTAAGTTCAAATACCTACAACTTTTGGATAAAACAATATTTTTTAAATTCCGTAAGTAGTTCTCTAGGTATTCTAATGTAGGTTAACGAGAATTTTTGTTTTTTGTTCTAGGTAAAAAATTGTGGATGCTAAATGTTACGCCGCGGAGCGCCTAAAAAAAGATAACAAAAGAAAATATTAGTAGTCGGCCATTTTGTACATCGAACAAAAAATATATTTTTTCTAACAGCTTGATATTCATACTGAATAGATGTGTAATTAATGTTATGCCTGAATCACTTTTTCATGCGAAAAAAATTGTTAGATTCGCACATGATATACCCGTTACTGTGGCCTAAGGCCTTAACCATATTATGATTGCGGTGTCAATAAACTATAACGAATTTTATCCCCTATTTTACCATGGGCGTTTGTTATAAATACCATGGACTTTTCTCTCGCAAGGAATATCCCTCAGGTGACACCCTTCGATTTTGTTGAAATTTGGATATATTATAAAGCACCGAAAAGTAAGCAATGCGTATTTTTTTGTTCGGCGGAAAAAACGCTTTCAAGGGGTGAAACCACCCCTTAATATAGGGGTGGTTCAACGGTTAATTTTTTTTGCAATGTCACTATAGTGGATTTTTCATTGCTGCGGATTACAAGAATTTTCCTTTTTGTTTCATTAAAGTCGGTGGACTCCTTGTGTGTAAAACTGCTATGTTACCCCTAGAGATGCCTTTTTTCGAGGGGCTAGAATATTTAATAAATTCAAATCCAATAAGATACTCAACTGACAAGGAATATCCCTCAGGTGACACCCTTCGATTTTGTTAAAATTTAAATGTTATAAATCACCGAAAAATAAGCGATACGTATTTTTTTTATCGGCGAAACAACGGTTTTAATGGGTGAAACCACCCCTCGAAAAAAGGCATCTCTAGGGGTAATATAGCAGTTTCATACACAAAGAGCCCACCGATTTTAATGAAACAAAAACGGAAATTCTTCCAATCCGAAGCAATGAAAAATCCACTATGGTAACATTGCCAAAAAAATTAATGGGTGAACCACCCCTATATTAAGAGGTGGTTTCACCCCTTAAAACCGTTTTTCCGCCGATAAAAAAAAACGTATCGCTTACTTTTCGGTGCTTTATAACATATCCAAAATTCAACAAAATCGAAGGGTGTCACCTGAGGGATGTTCCTTTTGTCAGTGTAGCGAAGCTTTTTCTCCGTGCACGTGGTGAGGTGTTGGCTGGCTGAAACGAAAGAGCAGGCAGTAGCAACGTCCCGAGAGCAAACAGTAATATGTTCGTGGGTCTGTGTGCAGTGGGAAGTTCGAGAAGCAGGTCCTCACACGGAGCTTTTGACCGGAGGGATAAAGCGCGCGGGCTTTTCGAACGAATCGAAAAAGAAGCGGAATAAGATACAGCTGAACGAGAGAAGGAGGCGTAGGAGAATAAAGGAATGTTGGACTGGCCGTAGAGGGTGTTGACAAAATTCACGTTTCTATTTGTTTTCCGAAATCCTCGAGGTCTCCGCACCAGTCGTGTCAACTGTGGGGAAGGAAGGCGGGGAGCGAAGAAAGCAAGAAATAATACAGTTGGGACGGGAAAATAGTGACAAAGTCGAGGAAGAAAGAAATACCAGAAGACGGATAGTTGCGTGTATTGTGTATCCCTGTGGTCAGGCAAGTGAGCAACGAAAAACAGACCAACAGGATTCTCTCTCTCTCTCTCTCTCTCTCTCTCTCTCTCTCTCTCTCTCTCTCTCTCTCTCTCTCTCTCTCTCTCTCTCTCTCTCTTTCTCTATAGATATATACAGCTCCCTCGTTCCCTTTTCCCTTGTCTGCTTTTCATTCAGTGTCTACATGTTTATCTCTCCTTCCCTCAGTCTCCTTCAGCCCCGGTTCCATTCACGACGAATTCAAATTCAAGCCACACGCTTCGCCATGGAAAAATCGCAAATCCCCGAGATCCACGTCCGTTTTCTCGTCAAGCTGCAGCGTTGGCATTGAATATATTCACCTCGAAATTCCACTTTTTCCATCGTATTCTCGATTCTCCAACATTCTGAGCATATCTATCGAAAAAAGGCAAACAGATGGCCTAATTGCGTGGCTGTTCCTTCTCGAAATGGTCGTTTTTTCAAAGCTGCGTTGACATTGGGTCTTCGAGACTTCCAGGCTGGAAAATGTCTTGTACACTTGGCTGATTGAATCAAGAGCCGAGGTCGAGGGCACTTTTCACAACAAAGGTTCATATCTGTAGTTTCGTCCAAGACGATTAAGGGGGAAGGCCACAGTAGAATTTTCAAAAAATCGATTTTTTTCGCTAAAACGGTGCTTCATCATCATAAGAACAAGTTACTATTCGATTTATAGCAAGAACGTTTTTTTTCACCGACTTTGAGCGTATAACGTAAGCCCACCTCTGGCACGGCCATAAAATACCTAAAACTTTAAACGCGTTTTTCTCGAAACAGCTTTTTTCCAATTGGCGTGACAAATAACTTCAACAATTTCCACTCGATTTACTTGTTTACGACGCTCCAAGGATCATCAAATATCCTTGTATATTTTTGATATTTTTAAATAAAGAAAATTATACACATTTTTTATTGTATATACTTTTAGATAATTAAAACCCGAATCCGAAATTTCAAATAGTTTTCTGTGTATATCTCCCCTTAATCAAATTCGCTGATAATCCAAAGATCCAATCTGCCACGACTGCCCCACTTTCATGGCGAAATACAACGAGGTCCTCAAGTGTCTCCGATGTCACGAGAGCGTCCAAATGAAAGGCAAAATGGATACAATGGCAGCAAGTGTTTCATTGCGTGATCGTGTTTAACGTTTCATATCACTTATCAAAAAGAGCCTCCGGCCAAGTTACCAACGGCATGAACAATGAGTTGTACAGTGACAGCGCAATTGTTGTGTCGTTTTCTTGAGCGAAAGGTAAGCTCCCTTGGGAATCATGTCCTTGCCGAGCAAGCACAGCAGTGTTGTAAACTCTCGTCAGCTGGTATTGTCTCGTTAATTAAACGGATAAGCCGGTCCAGACTCGGGCAGAGCGAGATGGGGATGAGGGAGGCACCACGATGCCTGATGTAACAGTACGTTCTCTCTCTCGTTCTCTCTCTTTCTCCCCCACCCCCGCCCCCCTCTAGCTCTTTGCCTCGTTTCTCGCAACGGCTGAAGCATCGAGAAGCGCGTCATGTTCCCGTGGTGGTCGCACAAAGCAACGGAAACGCGCTTTGACACGTGTATCTGTATTTGGACGAGTTACGTGTGCGTCTTTCGGTTTCAGCCTGTGCGTGTGCGATTATGTGGTCCGTACACGAACCTGACACGTCTCTCGCGTACACCGTTACCTAATGCACAAGACTATAGGGGGTGACGAACGGACATGAACGCGAGCATCACAAAAGTTGGAGGTTTTGTATTACAAGGGTGGTTTTATGTTCGACGAAGGACAACATCCCCCGACGAGCAAGAGGAAGAACGCGACGAATACCGTTGACTGCTGGAGACAAACGTCATGAACACTTGTTTCATGCAAATATATCGGAACGGTTCGTTACGTATATGAAAGCCTGTCACGAACTTCGACCATCCTCCGGATTGCCGAACGTCAAGATTGCCAGCGTAGCGTTGTAGCCTGGGCCAATATTTGAATGGGTGATCGCTTAAGGGGTTACCCCCACTTGCGATTTTGAAAAAATCGATTTTTTTTATTAGATTTTTTTGAAGTATAAGTATCCGGGCCCATACGGAAGTATGGGCCCGGAATAGATGACTCTATGTAAGTTTACAAAAAAAAATATTTTCTTCGTGTAAACTGAAATTGAAACTTTAAACGCGTTTTTCTCAAAATGGCATTTCTGAAGTCGGTGACCAAGATTACTCGAACACTAATGAACCGATCTTCTTGAAATTTTGCAGGCTTATTTAATACATAAAAATGTAGTCTTTAATCGTTCGATTTTTTTTCGAAAAAAAATGGCCGTTTTATAGCCAAAAAACGGCCGTTTTTTTCGTTAAAATCGAACCATTAACTTTGACGGTCCGCCATTTTGTGAAAATTGAATATTTTTTAAAATCCTTCGATTAAAGACTAGTTTATACTTATATTTGACTAAATCCATCCGCATTTTTTTTCAGATGATCCACTTCGCCGCAATGTTGGTCACCGCAAACCGTGTATATAAAAACATTATTTCATTGACGGCCATTTGCCACTAAACAATGTAATATTTTTCAATAAAAAAATTACTGAAAGTTCTTCAAGATGTGTTCTTTAAGATGGTATATTGATCGATTAAAAAAGTTTTGTAGTTTTCTTTAAAAACATTCATGAAAAAGGCCTTTTTTGCGCTACAAGTGGGGGTAACGCCTTAAGGCCTTAAGCCACAGTAACGAGTATAAAATCAAGTGCGAATTTAACATTTTTCTTCGCAAGAAAAAGGCACGTCGGGTAAAACTTCCCAATTGAGTGTTATGAGTGACCCTTTCGCTTATGCCTGGCAAGCAGCATTTCACATGTGCAAAATCGACCTTCAACGTTTCTCGGGTTCAGTTCATATGGGTACCAATTTCCTTGCTTTTGAATCATCCCCAACGATTTTAAACGACGTGAGTTCGCTTGTTGAGTCACTCCTAATGTAAGTTCAAGTTCTTCTTGCGTTTGGCACGAATCTTCCTCCAATAATGCTTCCAATCCCGGGTCTTCGTACACTTTCGGCCTTCCGCTACGTTCTTTGTCTTCGACGTCAAACTCACCGTTCTTAAACTTTTGAAACCACTCACGACAACTTCTCTCACTCAAAGCAGCCTCACCGTATGCTTCTACAAGCAATCGATGCGACTTAGCTGCAGATTTCTTCAAGTTAAAGAAGTAAATCAAAAGTTCTCTCAAATGACGCTCATTCGGCTCAAAACTCGACATTTGCGCACGAAAAAATTGTGAGATGCTGATACAAAATCGCTAATATTTCAAGGTTATGGTCTTGCCAGATGTCCAACCTTACTATATGACGTTTTACATCTGACAATTTCAAGCATATCCTCCTGATGAGGCCATCTTTTGTCAAACAGCGAAGACTTATGTGTACTCCCAATATATTTAATTTGTACTAAATTATAGACATTATTGGACTAAGTTACTCGGTAAATTGAGATCTTACATGATTATATATTTAATTTTCAACATATTATAGAAATTACTAGAATAATCTGTTTTTCAGTAAATTAAAGAAATTATATGATTATGGATTCAATTTGAAGTAAATTATAAGAATGATTGGAATAATTGGATTTTTAATAAATTATAGAAATTATGTAATTACATATCATTTTTACTAAATTATTCCACCCCCACACACGATTGAGTTCATCCT
Organism: Ophion slaviceki; assembly: GCA_944452715.1. Lineage (NCBI taxonomy): Eukaryota > Metazoa > Arthropoda > Insecta > Hymenoptera > Ichneumonidae > Ophion > Ophion slaviceki. The sequence goes on along the minus strand of OX101794.1, from coordinate 14,145,694 downwards.
TTCGGACCTCTGTCAAGAAAAACTTTATATATGTATCGATATATACAGCAGACGATAGGCTATATATATATATATATATATATATATATATATATATATATATATATATATATTACAAATATAAAAAAAGAGTTACATTTCATATTCGTGACATACGAGTCAATGAAATTATCAGATTTTTAGTAAACTATAAAAATTATATAATTACCCGAGTAAAAATGATTGTATATACTAAGATACAATTATATTAAAATGATATACAATCAGATATATTTATATATAGGTTTATATATAATTGTATATAACTCTATACATTCGTATATATAATCGGTTATAAATGTACTTCCTTCAAATTTGATTTGATAAAATTATACATAGTTCTGTATATAATGATATATGGAGATACTATTTTTATAGGGAGTGTATATAATTAGATATAATATCATATACAGTTATATATAATTCAATATAGTGTTGTATACAATTATATATGTACGTGAAAATTTTATTTACGGTATACAAAATTGTATATTACTGTATATGAGTACTTTTATTTTCTTTTGAAATTCATATAATTGTAACTATCTTTTTATGGCTTCATATTTGATTAGATATAGAAAAAGTTTTCTTTGGTATTATTCGCGTATGGAAGCAGGTAAATCGAAAGATTGTTTATTAAAAGTTAATAAATTATGTTTCGATGCAATATATTTACCAAATTTGATTACAACCCGAGTGAAAATGAATATATATAAACATGTATAATTGTATATTAATTGATCATATACAATTGTATACAAAAATTGGCCCGATAGACTTTGATATATTTGTATATAAACGTATACAATTGTATATACATACAGTTATGTACGATAGTATATGAATATATAGAAAATTTCATCGGGCCAATTTTCCTATCCAATTATATATGATCAATTAATATACAATTTTATATACAACATACTCTATACATAATAATATACGATTGTATATTATTATCATTTATAGAATTTTATGTATATGTATATGAACGTATACAATTGTATATGATCAATTGATATACTATTATATATGGTTATAGTAGTAGTAGTAGTATTTATTCCATGGTATACCCTGTAAGGGTGTTTACATCTATACTCCCTCTCCCCTTCTCTTCAGCTTTACATTTCTTACAATTCTTACAATTTGTATCCGTGTCTTTCCATTTTCGCAACAATTTTTTATACACCGGTATTTCCTTCTCTTTGCGCTACCTGCTTCGTCAATCTCTCAAATTCTTTTACGTACACGCATATCTGTTTGACCGGCTTCTTCCTCACTAACTCTTCTAATTTTTGCCTTAGTTCTTCCCCCTCTTTGTTTTCCAGCACTTCTTCCAGTTTTTCCACTAGTTCCGCTCCGATTTTTTCTTTCACCGCTTTGCAGCCACAAATGTGTTCCACGCTCTCTTCCTCCTCCCCACACATTCGGCAGTTGGTGTCTCTTTACCCCTTGTTACCTTTTTTCCCTACATTTCCGCACCTTATCCTTGCTCATAATTCCTTTGTTTCCCCACTGAGATCCTTCATTTCCCAATATTTTTCCATTTCTGCGTTTTGTTTTCTGCCCCTGTATTCTTTGCAGTACGTCGATTTGTCGATCCTGCACCAGTCGGTTTGAATTTCTTGTTCCCTTTTGATTTTTATACCCCTTTCCACTTTCTGCTCTAATCCTCTCACATTCTCGCTTCGTATTTCCTGCCATATTCCTCCTTCTCCCACTGCCCGCAAGGCATTATCCAATTCCTCCCCACATTTTGACGGGTTTCCATTAATAATTCCTCTTACTTCTTCTTTCAAACACACCTTCGGCCACCTTCCTTCTTCCATCTTTATTACTTCTACCAGGTATTGTGCCGCTCTTTTCCATGCTTCGATTTCCACCCCTCTGCACCCCGCTTCCATTCTCCAAATTATATATGGTTATATATATATTCATTTTTACTCAAGTATTTATTTAATTTGTAGTGAAAGTGAGGAGCTATTGCGATAATTCAATTTTTAGTCAATTATAAAAATCATTAGAATAATTTGATTTTCAATAAATTGTAGGAATTATTTAATAATTCTATTTGCAGTGAATTACTCCACTCCCATACATGATCGGGTTCGTCCCTTCGAACCTCTGTCAAGAAAAACTGTGTGTGTGTGTGTGTGTGTGTGTGTGTGTGTGTGTGTGTGTGTGTGTGTACACACACACACACACACACACACACAGACACACACACACACACATATATATATATATATATATAGAGCGGTCAATATACCATATATACGTATACTCCAAATACAAAAGAGGTGGTACATTTGTTATTCATGACATACGATTCAATCCCTCGATACGACGTGTGCCAAGTACTATCGTGCAAGGGGAGTTTCAATGCTCAGTGACGATTTCCGCGTACAAGCTTGCGTACAATAATACATATTTAAAAAAAAAAAAGCAGATTAATCGACACTCCGCACTGTTCGAATATGGTATATGCGTTCTATTTATATCCGCCTTTTTTCGATGTCCACCACGAGAAGCGCGGACAGCCGCGTACAACGTAGAAGCCCGAGATGGAAACGCGCGAGTCCTACCCGGAGCGAACGGACGCTTTACGGAGTTGGAACATTGCTAACGGCAACTGGACACGAAATATCCCGCGCTTGATTTATACCACTTGGCGGCTAACTACACATATATGCAAAAGGAACATCAAATACCACAATCCCCAGCAAACCACCCCCGCTCCTTCTTCCTGCGAACCTCATCCTCGAGATCGAAGTTTCGGGGCTTTGACGCGAGGAAAATTTATAGCTAACCGCGGCTCGATTAACGCTCGTTCGTAAAGCCTCCAGGCTGTAAATTCTGAACGCAAAATTTGGGGCGTGTCGCGTTGACACTTGGAACGAACATCTACAGAGCTATCTTTGCTCACCAATGATCAGGTGTAAAATAATGACAATGTGGAATAGGAGAAGCTCGTTATCAGTTGCCTCGTAATGATTTGCGTTCGCGTGTTGTAGGAAGGTGGTGACAAACCCGTGCAGAAATTTGTTGGGTCGTTCCCAGATCCCATGACATCCCTGTAGAGACTCGATAGTTACGCCATGAAATCCAAGTGATTCCGCGCTGTTTCCCATTGACGTCGTTTGAGAATGTTGTATTTGGAATTCTCAACTGGAATTTGTTGGATCTCCAAAAAAATATCCTCTCGTGACCCCGTGCACAAACTTACAAGGAACATCCCTCAGGTGACACCCTTCGATTTTGTTGAAATTTGGATATGTTATAAAGCACCGAAAAGTAAGCGATACGTATTTTTTTATCGGCGGCAAAACGGTTTTAAGGGGTTACCCCCACTTGCGATTTGGAAAAAATCGATTTTTTTTATTGCATTTTTTTTTTTTGAAGTGCAATTTGAAGTGCAGTTTTTTTTATGCCCGGAATAGATGACTCTATGTCAGTTTACAAAAAAAAATATTTTCTTCGTGTAAACTGAAATTGAAACTTTAACCGCGTTTTTCTCAAAATGGCATTTCTGAAGTCGGTGACCAAGATTACTCGAACACTAATGAACCGATCTTCTTGAAATTTTGCAGGCTTATTTAATACATAAAAATGTATTCTTTAATCGTTCGATTTTTTCGTTAAAATCGAACTATTAACTTTGACTGTCCGCCATTTTGTGAAAAATGAATATTTTTTAAAATCCTTCGATTAAAGACTAGTTTATACTTATATTTGACTAAATCCATCCGCATTTTTTTTCAGATGATCCACTTCGCCGCAATGTTGGTCACCGCAAACCGTGTATATAAAAACATTATTTCATTGATGGCCATTTGCCACTAAACAATGTAATATTTTTCAATAAAAAAATTACTGAAAGTTCTTCAAGATGTGTTCTTTAAGATGGTATATTGATCGATTAAAAAAGTTTTGTAGTTTTCTTTTAAAAAATTCATGAAAAAGGCCTTTTTTGCGCTACAAGTGGGGGTAACGCCTTGAGGGGTGAAACGAACCCTCGAAAATAGGGGTGTTTCTCATTTTTCGTCGATAACGTTATCGTTCTCATCTCCAATGTATAGTGCACAAAAAAATAAACATTGTTGCAATTTGAAACTTTTGTAATATCTCGTACCGTTAAAACGTTATGACGAAAAACGAAAAAGATCCCCATTTTTGAGGGTGCCTAAAAAATCGTCAGATTTTTCACTTTCCATAAATTAGCCTAAAAAATCGTCAGATAATTGTTAATAACAAACGAACTATGCAATATAAAAAAAATCCTTCGTACTTCAATAGACAATGCATTTTTCAAGATATATTCAACATTTCGAGTGAATCGGTTGAAAATTGTCTGTTGTGTTTCCGGCCAACTTAAAAAATGCAGTTTTCAGATAACCGATGCACAACCGCCATTTTCAAATTAATCGCTTCAAAAAAATTATTGTATACAGTCATTGATATGTATGATAAACACCCTTTTTTGTAATCTCGATCTATTTTGTAGTTTCTTTGAAAATAAAATCCCCAAAAAGCCTATTTTTCGGCCTCTAGAGTGGCCTGAGACCTTAAGTGATACTTTTTGAAACATTTATACTTTTTTTAAGACAAAGTTTATACTTTTTTAAGATTCACTCATTTTGTGAATCTGTATATTATGTTTTGAGAACTCAACGTACAAAAAGCGATGAGATCCATTATAATCGTATGGGATTCTGTTCGATAATGTGGATTTTTAGGATTAAAATTGGATTTGCACCAATTGGCATTGGATCCCTACCCCATGAGGACAAGCATACGAATCCAATTGGATCCCTGTGACAGTTTCTTTCATCCACGGATTCAATTAGGATCCTTCAGGATTCAAATTGGATTCGTACGTTGAATTCCAATGGGGAATCCAGATTACAATCCAATGTACGAGCGTGACGTTTTAGTATTTGAAATTGGATCCCTATATACTATTGGCATTGGATCCCTAGACTGGTATTATCCCTATACTAAGCACTATAGGGATCCAATGCAAATTAGATCCCTACCATAAGAATCCAATGCACGATTGTGACGTTTCAGTAGAGGGAGCCAATGCGACGATCACTACCCTATAGGGAAAAATATGGGAATCCAAGTGAACCTCCATGACAATTCCTGCACGGAACGTCCTCCGGGACACGGCACGTTTAATTCGCAACAGCTGTCCGCTATGTAACGATCTGTCAAGAAATCTGGGCGTCGTTCTGCCTCGGAAAATGTCACTGAATATTGCTCGCCAGGTCCAACGTCTCCAATGCTTTATATTCGGTCATCAGCAAGAGAGCGTCGTTATAGACTCGTCTATGGCATTGACGACATTCAACCTTACCTATCAACACACCTGGCCGGTTTGAGGACGGTCCTTGGTCCAATGGTAATTTGAAAGCCACTGGGACTTGAGTGATGTTGAGTATGGGGACATTAGATTACTATGGGGGTGGTTTTCAATCCCGAGTGTCCTCAAAAACCCCTCTTGCATGCGAACCGTCATCGATGGAAGGCTGCAACTTGCACGCTGAGCAAGTGGAGTTACGTCTTTCCGGTTGCACAGCCTTGTCTTATGCACAGAAAGAACAATGAAAAGAGCTACGTGATGCCTCCAGAGGGTTGGAACGTCCCTCTCGTTAGTGTGCCGGGAAGATGAGGGATGACGGGACGAGAGAGGGAGACTGCGGAATACGGAAAGAAAATTAGGGAGCGATGGATTGGCAGAATGATAGGGAAGGAGGCAGAGAGAGAGAGGGGGGGGACTATTCAGTCTTCGGATTTCACGGTGGATTGTTAACGGGAAAAAAATAAGAAACCGGAATCTAGAGCATCTGTTTCGCAGCTTCCTCTCGATTTTTCCTCGGCTCTTCGACTTCTCAGGAAAACCTCTTTCCGGAAGCACGACATCGAGCCCCCGCGACATTAATTATCCATGTTCGAGTATGCAATAATTAAATAGCGCCGAAAATCTGACGTGACATCGTAAATTCACTCTTGCGCAAAGTGAAGGAAGAACGTCGAGAAAAGCACTGAAAAATGAATCAGCGTCAGTTGCTCTCCCGTCCTACTTTGAAGGGAAGACCTTTTTTAAATGCCCATCATCGCGGGAACAATTATTGATATACTGGAAGCGTCAGGGAAAATGGAGGCTGCCACGGTCCTTTCAAATGTTATGATAAATTGATATTTTTTTATTCTTGCTAATTTACACCACTTCATTTTAGTCCTTCGTCTGTACTCTCTCTCCTTCTCTGCCTAGCGTTCTCTCTCTCTCTCTCTCTCTCTCTCTCTCTCTCTCTCTCTCTCTCTCTCTCTCTCTCTCTCTTTCTCTCTTAGCTGTCTCAAGAAAATTTCAAATTGAACAGCAATCGTCCGACCAACGTCAATTACTACTGATGAACGCAATTAACTCGTTAAAACGCTTCGTGGATTTTGCAAGACAAACCACCCGTAGGAGGAATAAAAAGCAAAGCTTTTTGAACCGATTTAAGTTGACCAATGTAATGGGTAAAACAAAATCGATTTTGCATTTTTTCAGACCATACATATTCAAGAAAAAGTGAAAAAAATTAAATTTCAAATATTCAAATCTAACCAAGTTACAAACGATTTAGTGAAAGCAGGTAGCCCAACGATTTACCTATACTAAAACTTTCAATGGCGTTTTCCTCGAAACGATTTTTCTCGGCCTGGCCGTAACTCTAGCGATAATTGTTCCATTTTCAATTGAAAAAACCGAACTTTTCATAATTGCAGTAGCTATCGTTGTACGTAGCCTTTTTTCATTTTGTATTTTTTAAGCCCTCGAATATAAGTGTAATTTCGCCAAAATTAAACTTTTGTTTTGAACACCCGCCAGTTTGTGATTTTTTTAGAAAAACGGCTGCGTACGACGAGAACTACATTTGTAGAGATTATAAAACTTGTTTATTTTTATTATTCAAACCGACCATTGTCAATTTTTTATACAGAGGCTCTATTATACGTCAATAACATTGTTATTTTTTCAAGAATTTGACTCAAAATTTCGATTAAATGAGTTTAATGTATGCTCAATAATACACCTTATTACGAAATCTCAAATGAATAATCCAGTAGACCGAAAAAATCGGAAAAAGCGACTTTTTTCCCCACGAGTGCAAGCAGTCCCACTGCCAATTTCTTCGCCCCTACACCCCGAGCCGGAGAAGCGCCTAGAAAATTGTTTCCTACCTCGTTCAAATTCATACACCCTCCTCGATCCCTTCACCGCCAAATGATTATTCTTTACTTATCGTATAAAATCCCGAGACGTCAGGCTAGGTTTATACATTTTTCAAGTAGGGTGAACAATGTAAGGGGAACAAAATGTCAAACGAGGATAAAACAAGTTCGTTCGTATAGATACGGCGGGTAAGTTATCGACAAAAGTGACATATTTGAAAAAATAATCGATAAACACCATTTCGAAAATGTGCCTACGAGTGACACTCATCATACATCAAAAGGATGTCAATCTTATACGAGGTTACAAAAATTGATTAATAATTCATACACTTCCCCCATGGTATCTACATATTTTGGTCTTAAGGGTCACGTTATACAGCTTTTTGCAGGCTTCGCCCATAAGTTATGAGGAAAGGAAGAAGATACGGGCACGGAGCTACAGGACGATGAAAAGGAAAATATGGAGAGAGAGAGAGAGAGAGAGAGAGAGAGAGAGAGAGAGAGAGAGAGAGAGAGAAAAGAGAAATGAGAAAAGAGAAATGAGAAAAGGGAAAACGTATCACAAGCGTGGGAACCTTTCGGTTAATTAAAACTTTTCGCATATCCGACAGTCGTGCTCTGTACACGGAACGTGATAAACGTCTCGGACGAGATTATAACAGCGGGTGCGCATGTATCACTGTAACCACTCAGTCAGTGATATACGCCGGGAAGGCCTCTCGTCAGTGCAAGTAGTATGAAACGACGAGTGGTCGGCCATACGCCTCCGCAGAGCCGCAATGAGAATTAGAGAAGAGAGAGGGAGAGAGAAAGAGAGAGAGAGAGAGAGAGAGAGAGAGAGAGAGAGAGAGAGAGAAAGGAAGTACATGACTCAGTAACACAGAGCCCTCTATACGTAGCTCAGTGCTGCACGAAAATGAGGTTAAACGAGGAAAGAGAAAGACAGCTCGCAACCCTGCCAGGTCATCAGTACTCGAGTAAACTTCCGAAAAAGGAGCCATTTTTTCGGCTCATTTCCACGAGACACAAAATGGCCAAAGAGAATAATCAAGCAGGTTTTTATAAAGGGACAGTTTTACGGTATTGGCGGATGGCATTACTGCTTCATGAATAATCTTGCTTCAAAATTATCTGGAAAAGATACGAGCTTTGTTAGGTAATGCAAAAAGAGAAAAATTCTTTCTCCAACAGGTAGAAATATCGTGAAATACTGGAATAAATTCGTAGGGAACCCAATGATACGCGCAAATAGAATACCGTGAAAGCTTTTTTTCTTGCCTTTCTGCTCTGGTTTTTCGACGGACCATGTGGAGAAAATTATAAAAGGATTTGAATTGGAAAATTTTATTTTCAATGTAACTATTTAAATTACAATGAAAAATAATCTTTTGATTATTATTTTGAAGGATCTAATGAATCCTTCTATCATTTTTAATAATCTTTAAATTGCTGAAATGGTACTTAAATCTTCGAAAGCAGGGCTTTCAAAGAATTCCTTGAAAAATGATAAAAGGATTTTTCAAATCCTTTTACGGAGATGGAAAAATAGAATGCCGTGAGCGATTTTTTTTACTTTTTACTCTCGTTTCTCGACGGACTGTGTGAATAAAATTAAAAAAGAATTTGAAAAATCTTCCCATAATTTTAAATATAATCCTTTAATAATTATAGAGGATTTGTAAATTTCATTCTCAATTTAAGTCGTGCATTTTAATTGAAAAATAAAAATTACTATTTTTAATGTAGCGAAAAAATAGAATGCCCTAAAAGCTTTATTAGATTTTTGCCCTCCTTCTTCGCCGGACTATATAGAGAAAATTATAAAGGAACTTTTCAAATATTGACATTTTTCATACAATCCTTTAATAATTATTAAGGTTTTGATCATTCAATTTCTAATTTAAGGGGGGATTGTCTTTTTTTCGCAAAATTTACCGCTTTTTGGGAATTTTTTTGTGAAGAAAGTATACAACGGAAAACTTGTGAAACTTGGCATATAGTTTTATTGATCTGTTTACTACATACAAAAAAATTCTTAAACAATTTCATCAAAAAATCCGCCTCCCACCCCCCTCGACGCGCGATGGTCCTTTTTTGATGGTGTGCACGATTTTTCAAAAACTATTCAACCGATTGCCTTCAAATTTAGACAGAATGCTCAGCTGACATACTTTTATCGTTTGATGAAGCAAAAAAGCAATACGTTTAATAGTTTTTTATTTATAACAAAAAATCGATCAATTTTTTTCGAAAAATCGATACTTCAAGTTCAAAACGTCACCAAATCGTCAATTTTTTTTTTCCCTTCATCGAACGATAGCTATATGTGTCTAAAGTAAAATGCTTTTTGGGTTTTTGTTGCAGGATGAACGTGAAGGCTGTAATCGTGCACACCATCAAAAAAGGAGTATCGCGCGTCGAGGGGGGTGGGCGGCGGATTTTTTGATGAAATTGTTTAAAATTTTTTTTTATGTAGTAAACAGATCAATAAAACTATATGCCAAGTTTCACAAGTTTTCCGTTGTATACTTTCTTCACAAAAAAATTCCCAAAAAGCGGTAAATTTTGCGAAAAAAAAAGACAATCCCCCCTTAACTAGTTCAATTTGAATTTGAATATAAATTTTAGAAATAAACTTTCAATAATTACAAACGTATTGGCAAAACCCTTTTGAAATTTCAAAACAGCTAAAACGGTACGTGAATCCTGAAAAGCAGGTCTTGTCATAAATCAATTATTTGTTGTTCATTTGCATTTGTACATTTTTCGTTTCAAACCTCTGCTCGAATAAAGAAGACAACTTTTCGAAAATCATAAAGCTGCTGGAGAACAAAAAGACGGCGACTGGCAAAGCATGAGCAGGCTAGAATAAAAAAAGAGGCATTAAATATAAAAACGTTGCCTGGTTTTTCAGAATTTCTACATGTAAGATGAGTGTGTATTTTGCTGACTGAGAAGATTTATTCCGCGTTACGAGCATTCAGCGAAAGCCCATTGCATAATTCATGAAAAATCTAGCATTGGTCTGCCCAATCTGTACTAATTTATTTTTAAAAGCTTCCTATCTCCCATCAGTCTCTGATGCTCGGGCCGGTAGTCCGTTTCCATTTGGACACACTCACATTATATGAATGGAAAAATAAGTTTGAAGTAATTCAACTGCCGGGACCGTCCTCATAACAATTGATTTCCCTCGTACTCAACATTAGACAAAGTCCAATGTTTCCGAAATCACGTTTGGACAAATGAAAGGATATTTAAATGAAGATCCTTTCAAGGACTGTCTTTAAAGCAGCCAGATATGCTGATAGCCAAAATTACCCAACTGTAACGAGTTCAAAATGCATACATACAGGGTGTTCTGTTTTTAATAGATAATTCTGAAACCGTTGACAGGTCAGATCATGTCCTACTATATGCTGGAATTACACTTTAGTAAAAGTCCCACGGCTTCGAGATTTCGAGCTCTGTGTTATTTTTTGAAAAAAAATTATCCACTTTTGGTTTTTTGCATGTAATTTCTAAAAATCATATGAATCGACAATGACTGAGCAACTTTTCAAAGTAAATGGCACGATATGCGTAGTACATTTTTTACAACGCAGGTTATCAAAGTCAGATGTTAGAATTGGTTTGTATGAAAATTCTGCATAAGATCTTTTTTCATAAAGTTTTCTTAACGTTTAAGGTTAAAAAGAAGACTTTTCTAGATAAAACAAATAACCAAGAGTATTTTTTTTAAACTGGATCTAAAAAAATTATCATTTGTAAAAATGGCATGCGAAAAAGCATATGAGTTTTATCTGGAAAACCGTAGTACTTTTACTAAACTGAAATTCCAGCATATAGTAGGACATGATCTTAGCTATCGACAGTTGCATAATTATTCATTCTCAACAGGACACTCTGCGTATACATATGTGCGCGCGCGCGCGTGTGCGTGCGTGCGTGTGTGTGTGTGTGTGTGTGTGTGTGTGTGTGTGTGTGTGTGTGCGTGCGTGCGTGCGTGCGTGCGTGCGTGCGTGTGTGTGTGTGTGTGTGTGTGTGTGTGTGTGTGTGTGTGTGTGTGTGTGTGTGTGTGTGTGTGTGTGTGTGTGTGTGTGTGTGTGTGTGTGTGTGTGTGTGTGTGTGTGTGTGTGTGTGTGTGTGTGTGTGTGTGTGTGTGTGTGTGTAATACATATATATATATGTATTAGGGTGATTCGTTTCAGGATAACTTTTTTTTGACTCATCGTGCCCGAAAACCTTTAGTTGGTACCCAAAAACGAAGTTTCGTGAAAGGGAAGTATTGTCAACAAATATTTAGAGGTCGCCAATCAAAATTGAAGGTTTCCCATTTGATGAACATTGAAAAAAATGTTTTTCTCATTATTAGTGTTACCATTCCGCGAATTTTGATATCGCGATATTTTCCATGTGGGTTCTCATAGCAAATATGATACTTTACGATAAAGTTCATTGAGTCATGTCCGTAAATTCAACCATCTCAGCGGTATCATTATTTCAAGTGAAAATTGTATGAAAATATCTATTCAAACGGACGTAACGCCTGAGCTAATAGATATATCGAAAAAAATTCAAATGAGAACTATGTAGAGAAAGTAATTTTCTACAAAAAAGTCTTATAAGCCGAGCCCGTAAATTCAACTCTTCCTCAGCTATAGATGGATGAAGTGAAATAAATAGATTTTTTTGTTTGAAATATAGTTCAAATTTGTGCCACCCTAGTGTACGTGTATTGGAAAGGGAAGGAACTAAAAGTGGTGGAAGGAAACAGAAAAAAGGGACAGGGTGAGAAAGTGAGCCAGTAAATACACGAGGAACGATCGTGGACGACGGAGACGGGAAGGAATCAATTACCAGATGTATATAGGTTTACATGTCCACATATAAACACACACGAGCCTCGTCGGAAAAGCTTCAATCGCGAGCCATAGACCTGGCCGATTGGATCGGGCAACCGAAAAATTGTCAACGATTTTCCTCAAGCTACGTTGCCTGCTCATGCGGAGCTCCAGCAGTGATGACCTATCAACCATCCCGCACCCTCGCCTTCGCCAATTTCCCGAAGGAAAACACTTTAACCGGGATTTCGTTCCGCAAACTCGATTCCTCGTTGCCGAAGCTAATTTTCACTAGCCACAGTGTTTTTTTTTTCTTCAAATGTTCGATTCGATGAACAAAGTTATAACATTCGGGTCACATTGCGTCTTCTGACAATGTGGCGGCGAGTGAATTGTCAAAATTATTGTCAATTATTTCTCGAGTCAATTGAAATACATTTTCGCGAATACCGTTTGGAGTTCGTGCTATTTAAATTCAACGCATACGAATAATTGTATTATTCTTAATTGCAGGAAATTTTCAACCGTTCGTATATACGATTGATATTTAATAATCGTACGTTTCACGATGAGCGGTCATCATTGCACTGCGAAAAGATAAAAGCAAATGACCAACTCTGATACGTGATTGCATGTGAAAATGCATACAAAAATATGGGCGATACGAGTGGCATATTTCTGCGTGTATCTCTAGAATTATTTAAAGCCGACTTGTATGGATGTAATATTAAATTACTCGGCGGGCGCCCTCAGTGAATCATTATGAAATAAAAATCACCAAAAGGGACAATCTTTATGCATAAAAAAATGTCATACGAGGATTTTAAGAAAAGTTTTCTTTAAAAAAGTAAGTTTTCGACAAAAAGTGTCGAAGAAAAGTAAGTTTTCGACAAAAATGACATTTTCTTTAAAAAATCGACAAACACTATTTCCAAAATGTGCCTGCGAGTGTCACTCATTTTACCTTAAAAGAATATCAATCTTATACGAGGATACGAAAATTTACTAACCATTCATACACGCCCTTCCCTCGTGGCATCTACATATTTTAGTCTTAAGGGGAGATATACACCTGGATGGTCGAGGTCGAGGATTTAGAAGCTATGAACATTCCGTCGACCGTAGGAGACCTACACTATGAGCCTGGTATCGATGATTCCATGTAAGTTGACAAATTTCATGATTTATTCATTCCCAAATTTTCAAACGCGTTTTTCTCAAAACCACGTTTTTCAAATCGGTACCCAAATTTTCTCGAAAACCAATGAACCGATTGCCTTGAGATTTTTTGTCGTTATTCTATACACCATTATCCAGTACTTGTCATAGGATTTTTTTTTTTCCGTTACTTAGTTTTCGTTTTATAGAAAAAATAATAACTAATTTTTAGCCCAAAAATCACTATTTATGTTCAAACGTCTGCCATTTTGTCATAAATCGATATTTTCAAAATCGGCTATGACAGGTACTAGATTGTAGTATCTAATTTAATAATCTTTTTGGTTTTTTTTCAGATAATTTTTGAAGAAACGCCAGTGGGTACCGCATACGCAGATTTTTTTACGACGCTCCAAGGATCACAATATCCTTGTATATTTTTGATATTTTTAAATAAAGCAAATTAAACATATTTTTAAATGTATATACTTTTAGATAATTAAAACCCCAATCCGAAATTTCAAATAGTTTTCCTTGAAAAAATTCACAAAAATGACCTTTTTCCGGCTTCTCGGTTTATATCTCACCTTAAGGGTCACACTAGGACAGCTTTTTGCAGCCTTGGACCATAAGTTATGAAAAAAAGGAAGAAAATACGAACGTTGAGTCACAGGCCGCATATTACAGGCCTATATGGATGTAATATGAAATTACTCTGAGGGCGTCCTCAGTGAATCATTTTGAAATAAAAATAACGAAAAGAGACAATCTTTATGCGTAATTTTCAGAAAAAAATCTCTATTTGTAAAAAAGTTGACTTTATTGCAACCCATTTTTTCACAGCTAGGGATTATTTTTTGTTATTTCAGAAATCCAGCAGAACAATCACCCAACGTAACGTGGATATAAACTTGAGCTGCTGAATCACCATTGCAATGGCGAAGTTTTACCATATTAGGATATCTGTGGCCCCTACTTCCGAGCACGCAGCATTTATATTTGAACCAAAATAAAACTTTTTTGAAGAGCGGTGAAAGTTGAAAGACGACCCTTAAAAGGGTTAAATGGGGGTCTTAAAGTTCGTATAGGAAAACGTATTTTTTGGTCAGATTTACTTGAAAGTTGGCCTAAATACACTACAACACAAATAATTAAACATGTATCTCAGGAATTTCCAAATTTAACCATTAAGGGGGTTAAACGGGAGTGTTAATGATCCTCTATTTATAGAAAAAAAGCCAAAAATGTTAAAATTTGCAGAAGTTAGAGCAATCGATTTTTTTTCTTCATTTTATTATTCCTTAGACCTTTCTTAATACGCTCGTGAAACTCGTTTATTGATATTTCATAAATTAGCAGAGTAATAGAAATTCTAAGCAAGCCGCGCGCAAACCTCATCTAACGGTATCAAAACTTTGAACGCGTTTATCTCAGAACTATGTTTCTCAAATCGGCGCCCACGATATCTCGATAACTAATTGATCGATCGAGCTCAAATTTTACACATTCCTTCGGTAGCCTCTTTCTGAGGACTGGTAGCAGAATTGAGTCGAACAATCATTTTGCCCGCATTTTATAGCTCGTCGAATGCCCGAAAATGTATGAAATGTCGTTAATCAAAGTTTAACAGGCCGCCCTTTTGCGACAACATTTTTTCAAGTACTAATTCTGCTACCAGTGCTTAGAATGCTCATACCGATTGAGAGTATATATATATATATATATATATATATATATATATATATATATATATATATATATTTTCAGATGCATACAACATCACTAAGAGGGGGCGCCGATTGGGGCGGTTTTAGGCGGACCATGTTGTAAAAAAATAAAAAAACTACACGAAAATATCAAAAATATTTTTTTTTAATGTAGATACATTCTCAAAGGAACAATAAATACATATGTAAAATTTCATCAAGACAATTTCAACGGTTTAAAAGTTATTCCAACCCAAAAATGACGTAAAAAATCTCGCTCTAGACCAGACTACTGCCTTAAAATAATTTGGACTAAATTCGCGCAGAATGAATAAAGTTTATGGATTAACAAAGGGGTTTGCAAACTTTTTTTAACGCCCTTTATCGATCGATTTTTAGCAATTTTTATCGATATTAGGATAAAAAAAATAAAGGGGGGGGGCCTTGTGTACCGCGAGGCCACACTTGAGGGCGCCCCCCACTTTGAAAACCAATGGATTAACGTCTGTACAAAACGAGAGCCCTATAGCTCTAACTTATTTCGAGTTAAAGACTTATTAATTTTACAGTGCCAGAACACACAAACACCTGGACATTTTTTCCAAATATGATTTTTCGAAGTTTTGGGACATTTTGAAAAATACTTAAATGAAAAGTCGTTGAAATGACACAATTCGTTGTTTTTTTTTACGACTCACTTCAGCTCCGCTCCCCTGAGCCGATTATCGACTTTTGTTACTCTCGAAAAGCTGTTTCTGTTGGTCGAAGTATGAAGGCCTTGTGGTCCAATTGGGGGGCACAGATATTGTAATATCCCCGAGGTTTTTTATCAGGTGAAAGATGACCTTCATCTCTCATTGGCCTAGGGACTTTATTAGATTCATCATCCATTACATCTGGAGACTCTTGTCCTCAATCATTTGTTGCAAAGATTAAATCGTGAAAGCTTTAACAGCAAGGTTGATGGTAGGTTTGAATGAAGATTGTGCTTTTTCGTGTTTACTTGGCAAAGGAAAATGGCATTCACGTCGTGCCAGTGTAGGGCAACAATGAAGCATGGGTGTGTGGGAAGGGCTCATACCCTTCACTGTTAATCGGGATTTTGCTACCTTCTCGTACTCCCACTCTTTTTCATCAATATTTTCACGCATCTCGCGTCGATTCGAGGTTTTGCTGAAGCTCGTATGCCTTAAAAAGGAACGAATAAGAGAGAAAGGAATTACCAGGTAGAAAATGAGAGCTGTCGGAAAAGGGGTTAGTCTGTCAGACGCGGAGCGGAGTTTTTGCGTTGGAGATTGCAGTTAGCGAGTGATGTGAAGATTTTTTGCATACACGTCTCGTTGCGAACAGCTACACTGTACAGTTAAGGGAGCAGGGTGTAATGGACGCAGAGCTTTTACAATTCAGTGGGTTGCACTTCAGCTCCATGCTGGATTGCTTCACGCTCTGGGGCTTTTTATGATCTGGTCGTAAGTTCACTCACCCTATCAAGTGAGTGAGCAATCATTTTATGTTTTTTATATTTTTCAATTGTATCTCGAAAACGAAATGGCGATTTTGTCTTTTTGAAACGATAAAAACGCAGGCGATGGGCTCGTAAAATTAATACGACTGATTTGCCTTACACCGTTGACCTTGATGATTTTGGCTAACAATTTTTTGTGCGAAAAGTATTAAATATACAATGTTGATATTTGGTCTGTTGCCTAAGCGGTCTTCGTTGAACATCCAAATATTTTTTAAAGTTTGACAAAACATGTTGGTGGGAGTGGGAGGAGCCACGTATGTGGATGCGCGGGCGATGACATTCTTCGCTTGCGGAAGTCCTAAGTCCCGGACAGATCTGAAGCAAAAAAATCAAACATATTTTTACTTTGTACAATATTGTGTATAAGTTGATCTGGAATCAAGAAGAAAAACTGAAAATAAAAAAATAGTGAGCGATTGGAAGGATGTTGGTTTGTTCCCAAAAAATTTCGCAGTTTTTTGCTCACTATTTATTTATTTTTCAATTTTTCTTCTGAATTCTAGGTCAACTTATACACAATATTGTACAAAGTAAAAATATGTTTGGATTTTTTGCTTCAGATCACCTGTCCGGGACTTAGGACTTCCGCAAGCGAAGAATATCATCGCCCGCGCACCGACATACGTGGCTCCCCCCCACTCCCACCACCATGTTTTGTAAAACTTTAAAAAATATTTTGATGTTCACTAAAGACCGTTTAGTCAACATACCAAATATCAGCATTCTATATTTAAGGGAGACTTTGTCCTTAAAATTTTCAAAAAATCAATTTAAGCTCAACATGAGCAGCTAGAAGAAGAGGAGGGATGCCTCTATGGACCAGGCATTGCCGATTAGCGGTAATTATAAACACATTTGTGCAAACACATTTCAAAACTTTAAACGCGTTTTTCTCGAAAACACGTTTTTAAAAATGCCTGACATTCTCCTGACCGCTGTAATTAACATATCGACCTGAAATTTGGAGAGCATACTCAGAAAATATGTCTTCACGGAATGACGGATCATTTTTTCGATAGATACATTTTTGCATTTATTATTTATCTTTTTATGCGAAAAAAAAGCGAAAATTCGATTTTTTTTAAATTGCCGCCATTTTCCGAAATTTATACTAAACGAAAAACCCATCCGTCATTCCATGACCAAAGGGTCACAGATTGATGATATGCTTTGAATTTGTGTTTCAGATCAACAAAGAGGGGGTAGTGATGTCAGCCGTTTACCTCCCGCGATTTGAGGACCTGTTTCCGCGGAGCTGCAACGGCCGCCATTTTGGTTTAAAAAAAACAAATTTTTCAACGTTCTGTATATTATGAATAAAAGCAAGAAAAAAACCGCACTCAAAAAGCTTTACTCGTTTCCTTTAAAAAAAATAAAATGTAAACACCTGAAATATGGCACTCCAAGGACAAAGTCTCCTTTAATACTTTTCGCATAAAAAATTGGTGAAAAATCGAAGATCTTTTGGCCCAACAAGGCAGAAACTTCTCTTAAGTATCGGGCTCCGATTTTGTGGAAACTCATATATGTGATAATGCATTAAAAACTACTAGACGCGTTTTTTTTCATCGGTGGAGAAACGGTTTCAAGGGGGGAATCCACCCCTGAAAAGAAGGGGTATTGAAGGGCGATTTTGCAGTCCCACTCAAACGCAGTCCACCGATCTGAATGAAATAAAAACCGAAATTCTTCGAATGCAAAGCGATGAAAAATCCCCTATATAAGTATTGCAAAACAATCAAATTAAGAGGTGACATGTCTTTATTGAGGGGTGATTTCCCCCGTCAGAACCGGTTCATCCACAAGCAGTCCACCGTCTGAATGAAACAAAAACCAAAACTCTTCCAAAGCAAAACGATGAAAAATCCACTATAGAAGTATTGAAAAACAATTAAATTAAGGGGTGATATGCCTTTTTTTAGGGTGATTTCCCCCTCAGAACCGTTTTTCCGCCAATAAGAAAATACGTGTCTAATGGTTTTCAATGCTAGGGTAAAGTGACCTTATTTTAGCACACCCCACCAATCATTGTCACTTATCTCCTACCCACCCCGTGGTCCTCAAACTGCCAATGAGCACCTTATCCTATATACGAAACACATTATTTTATTCAATGCTGTCCTATGACCTACATGAGTCTCAACAGTATCAAAGGCGGACACTAAAGTGATGTTCCTTGCAAGTTTTGCCATATTTGGACGTAAGCTACGAAAATATAAAATGCACACTCTCAGTGCCCTTCACCCATACTATCTTCATTGCCCTGTCCTTCACTTCACGCACCAGCACGTGACAAAATTTGAACACCCCTTTCACTCAAACGTCAAGCAGATACAAAGTTCGCAAGAAATGAATCAACCAAACCAGAGTAGCATAAATCAAATGTACGAACATCCTCATTTTCTCTTGTTCGCAAACACTCTCGACTGTACGTGACGAGTTGTTTTCATATAAAAAAGTTAAAAAGCACACGTCATTTTCGAATGCACGATTTTTTTGTACGACAGGATTATAATCTCGCCGTTCAGTTGAATTCGAAAAGGATTAGTGTTCTTCTGACTACCTCAATGCGAGAAAAGAGGATGTGTGCGCGTAGTTTGCGAATAGGAGGCTGGCTGAGAATGTAGGCTGCATTTCCAGCTGCTGGAAAATAAACCAGGCTTGCACCCCAGTTTGACTATGGCAGGCGAATACTCAGGATTCGGGTATGAGGTTGGTGTGAGATTCACTTCGCCATTCTCGTTCATGTGGATTTCGGAAATGGCGTGTAGAAACGAAGAGAGAGAGAGAGAGAGAGAGAGAGAGAGAGTGAGAGAGAGAGAGAGAGAGAGAGAGAGAGAGAGAGGTGAAGGTTTAGAAAGAGAAGTAATGACAAAAAGAGAAAGAGGGAAAAAGGAAGAAGGACCCGAATGCGAGAGTTTGCCAGCGACCACGCAACAAAAGAGGGATACAGATGAGACATAGGTGCGGGATGAGAAGAGAACCGAGAGAAATATGAGAACGGTCTCGGTTAAGCCAAGGGCTTAAGCTCGCCCGACAAGAATACAAAGTGTCACATGCAGAGCTCGCAAGAGAGCAAGAAATGAAGTACGTGAATGAGACAGAGGCAGGAGAAAGATAAACAGAGAGTACGAAGGCATGGAGTAGGTGCAATAGTTTCGTTTGCGCATCTGCAATGACGGAGCTTTTTCCGGCATATTTTCCAGTGGTACATCCCCGGGTCTCGACTGCCAGGGGTCTTCCTGTTTTTGCCACGAGATCGCGCCATGCAACGCGATGCGATACGACCAGCCGGCAGATCGATCACAATTAAGGACTCTGAGATTTCGATTAAATCACTCTAGTTACTTTATTACTTAATCACTGATTAAATAATCTAAATCTAAATCTAAATCTTAAATACTTAATTACTTAATCACTGATTAAAAATCACTCTAAGATTTCGAAAAAAACGTTTTTTTTTGTAATTGTTTAAATATTGCGTTAACATCATAAAAACAATATACTCTTGGTTTCATGATAGACATTTTTTTGTTAAAGGGTCAACAATTTTTCCGCAACGCCTTGGAACGCCGGCTGAGCACGGTTTAAACTTTGAACGCGCTTTTCTCAAAACCACTTTTTTCAATCTTAGGGAACACATTACTTCTACGAAACTACGAAGTTTCGACAGTAGCTTCACAATTACTTCCTTTATAGAAAAACGTAGAGATCTTTCGATTCAATATAAACTTTTTATTTTATAAACAATATACTCCTCAATTTTTGGCAAAAAAATTGTATTTTTTTTTGTAAAAAATGCACAATTTTACAATATTTGATTCAATAAAAAGGCCCTATGTACTTCTATAGCCAATGGTATATAGGTTCAGTTTTTTGTTTGGTTTGTTGTTCCAGATATTATATTTCACGAGAAATTTGTCCGCTACCGGAAGTGTTTTTTCAAAACGATCATTTCGAAGATTGGCTCTCTCGCCGCTATTTTGTACAAAAATAACAATGAAAAAAATTGTTCTGTGCTTGAATGTAATCGCTGCAAAATTAAACCCCATTCCATTTATTATACTCCAATTTTTTTTAAGTTAGGCCTTCTTTTCGGCCGTTAGTGGCATTTGATTCAAATTTAAACAGTAAATTGTTTGTAATGTACTTTATAATGTACTGAATGCACTCTCCAAATTTTGAATCGATCGTCTACACCGTTTCTATAAAACTCACGATTGAAAAAAAACACTAATTAACATATGGAAATGAGATGATGAGCTATCATATGAAGTAAATTATGACAATGATGATGAAATTGTTTTCATGTACTGCGTGATTTGACAGTTTGTCATAATAATTTAAACGTTTTTCACACTATTTCATGCGCAAAACTGCCATTCAGCGATGAGAGTCGGCATCTTCCTTTGTTGAATAGAGTTTCTTTTTGAACTGTAAATTCTATAGAAACGGTGTAGACGATCGATGTAAAGGAAGTTACTACTTAGTTAGTCCAAAAATAAAATTGAGTTTGCTGTGTCGGGAACTTTTGAAGACGAGGAAGGTGTACTTTATGGTCCTGGCATAGCAGATTAGGTGTGAGTGTGAAACTTTTCATTTCATTCGCACATAAACTTCAGTGTAACTTTAAACGCGTTTTTCTCGATACCACGTTTTCCAAGTTTTGCGGAAGTGCTCCTACACACCCTTGATGAGAAATCGATATGAAATTTGGCAGAAACGTGTACAACAAACGACTTCATTAGCTGAACTAGAATTATCCAAAAATATTCAAACGGTTCTATTTTATAAACAAAAAAACATCAAAAATGTTTCGTAAAAAACTAATAGTTCTCCTTCGATCGCTCGCAATTTTTTTATTTTTCAATGTTTTTTCTTGATTCTAAGAATATCATCGCCGGCGCACCGCGATGCGTGGCTCCTCTCACTCGCAGAGCCATATTTTTTCAAACTTAAAAAAATATTTTCATCTTCACTAAAGACCTCTCAGTAAACATGCCAAATTTCAACATTATATGTTTAACATTGGTCGCATAAAAAATTGGTGAAAATCGGATCATTTTTTGGCCTACCAAAGTAGAAACCTCCTTTAAAATTAGGAGGGTGCATTCGATA